>JAZGTI010020732.1:0-10484 GCA_036877585.1 Botia kubotai | reverse complement strand
CTCAAGAACAAACACAATGCTGTGTGAACATCTCAAGAACAAACACAATGCTGTTTGAACAGCTCAAGAACAAACACAATGCTGTGTAAACACCTTAAAAACAAACACAATGCTGTGTAAACACCTCAAGAACAAACACAATGCTGTGTAAACACCTCAAGAACAAACACAATGCTGTGTGAACACCTCAAGAACAAACACAATGCTGTGTGAACATCTCAAGAACAAACACAATGCTGTTTGAACAGCTCAAGAACAAACACAATGCTGTGTAAACACCTCAAGAACAAACACAATGCTGTTTGAACAGCTCAAGAACAAACACAATGCTGTGTAAACACCTCAAGGTTGAGGAATACATTATGTCTTTATCTCACCTGGGCATGTACTTGCTGGTCTTCCTCCAGGAGAAGCCAGTCACTGAGCGAGGGTGGGCTAGGTAAATGAAGGAGAAGTTGATCTCTGCCCCAGAGTTCAGGTCAACGGAGGTAAACAGTTTAGTGACATCTGCCTGCCATTTGCTGGTGCTGTACCACACTTTTACCAAACAGTCGTCCTGTCCGGCCGTCGCAAAAAACTCTCCATCTGGGGAGAACTTGATGAAGTGAATCGGAGCGGCTGTCCTGTAATATTCCAGAGAGGATGAGAGAGATTTACTGGAGCGCTCTGACATGCAGCTAGAGACGTGCTGTTGTTTTTATGGTCATATACTGACTTGCATTGCCATATGCATCTCCATGAACACAGGGGATCAGGGGCTGTGGTCTTTCGCTCCTCCTCAAAATCTGTAATCCCACCAATGTTACACCACAGCTGGAGATGGGCAGTGCCGGTCAACAGACAGTTACCTGTAAACACCAGCAGAGGAGAAAGGTGAGGTGTTTATCTGACAGTAGGTTTAACAGGGTAAAATAACACAGGTGCTGGTTTACCTGTTGGATGCCAGGACAGAATGTTTGCGGAAGATTGCAAAACAAACTGAGCACTTTTCTGCCAGTGGAAGTTCAATTTCTGAACAATCAACAACAAACAGCAGTCAATGACATCACTAGAACAGAACAGTTTAAACAAACATGTTTCATCCATGTTAGAAACTTACTTGTGCTTTATCTCGTGGACTGATCTGTACGGCCTCAAAGACACAAATAATGCTTCCGTAAGATGCTGCAATCTGTTGGTGTAAAAACAAAAGAGATAATAATAATTATAATAATTTAAATAACAATAATCATTATTGTCAGATATAATATATAATAATAATAATTATCATAGAAGTGTGTGAGCATTTCAAAACATTTCAGGATAAGACAAAGTTTAGACCATCATTTGCAATAGGCATATACATTTAAATGTTTATTACAAGTTGTCATTTCAAGCATACTGCAGGCCTTACAAATGTGACTGTTTCAAAGGTTTAACTCATGTGTTTAAGCCGGAAAGAACATAAAGAGATCTGTTCTGTTTCACGAAACAGATCCAAATCCACCATGATTTTAGTTCAACACAGACACAATGTACAAAGACACAGGCCTTCACTAATTAATCATACATTATTATCACCAATAATGTATGAATCATGTATTATATATGATAACATAATTTATTATGTTACATTTTAGACAGTTGAACAGATTAAAATAACACAATGTCTATTACAAAGCAGAGATCAGATCTGAACATCACTATCACATGAGAAGTGACAGAAACTGCTTGGTTTTGTTCTCACATCAACACAGATTATTAGCACTGGGTGAGATGTGGAAATGATGTCATCCAGCGTGTATTACCTGTCCCCCCTGCAGCGAGCAGTCCACACAGCCCACCTGAATGTTACCATGTTTGGCTCCAGGAATAATCTGGATCCTCTCAAAGTCACTGCCCAAGATGACCACATCACAACCCGAGGCATACGCCTGAAAAACCAGCCGAGGACACAGAATCACTGAGATAAAACACAGAAACTAGTCCTCTACTGATGTCAAACACAACTAGAATAGCACTGGTAACTCCAGGGTCATGGGTTTGATTCCCAGTGCTAAAACACATATCCTGAAGGCACCTAGAAATTTACTTTGTATTAAAGTGTCTTCCAAATGTACAGATGTAAATGTTGAGAATGCAGCAGAGAATGACTAATTACTCTGAGAAAGGACAGTGTTTATTCTGGAGGTTTCTGTACCGTGAAGGGCTGGTTGTTTACTCTACCGACAGAGAAGCAGTTGTCTCCAGGGTTGACAGCTCCTGTGAGCACCTGGTGCAGGTTCATTGTTCTTGGCACACCTGAGTTTTAGCACAAACTCCTGGAAGAAGAGGTGGAGATGTCCATCAAAACTAAACTAAAAAATTGCCCTTCCCTTTATTAACTTCTGTACACACTCTGACAGCGTTCAGTTCCTTTAGTTCTGACTGACTAATACAGCTTTCCTCACTGAATTATGTCATCAATACATTAGAACACACCACATGATTCAAAGTAATATCCAGAGTAATTATAGGCCCATTTAGTTTAAAACCTTAACAACACTGACCATTTATGAAACATACATCTGTATGTCTTCATATATACATTTACGTCATATTTATAAATTCCACGTGTGTGTGTGTGTGTGAATACGTATATATGTATATGTACGTATGTATATATATATATATATATATATATATGTATGTATGTATGTATGTGTGTCATCTGATGTGTGATGTGTCAGCCAGCGAATGTCACTCACGTGATATCCGTGATGTCAACTCTGGCGCTTTAAACTCTTTCAAAAAAGGTCTGAACGGATTAATTTTGGTTATCACCCCTCGATGATCTTTATTCTCTATTATTTTCAAAATGAAGTCTCAATTTTTCCGTTGTCAAAGGCTTTTAGTGACAGCGCGAGCTCACGGTGGCCGCGCAAAAAAACACACGGAAAGATTCATTGACAATTTCATTAATTCTTTCTTCACTGTCATCTGAATCTCACAGACCTGCACTGTTTATACGATTAGGGGCATTTCTACGATGATTATTTCAGGTCTGTTGATTTTATTTGGAATTATTTGGAAACCGTTTATATAATTAGCATGTACCATTAGCATGACAGCAGGCGAACATCAGAAAAGATAGTGAGTAAATTTACCCGCTCCTTACCTTATAAACAGGTTTCATTGGTGTTTAAAAGTAAATACAACGTGTGTTCCTCTCATTATGAAAACTAAATAACACACAATGATTTACTGACGTTTGTGTGCGGAGACTCTGCTGTGCATGTCAGGAAGTAAAGCGCGCACTGCATCACGGGATTTGAAGTTCCTGATCCGTGAGCTCCGCTCATGGAGTCACATGCATCACGTGTTAACATGTACAGGGGTGCTTTATTGTGCTATATTAAAACAGATTTTGCTTATTGTCTAGGTCATACTTGTATTTTTAATTGAGAATACGTTTACATCTAAAGTAAAAAAACACATTATTTTTTCTCATAGTGTACATTGCTACAGCACCTCTTTCAAGATTCAGTGTTACTGGGACTTTATCTCAGACAAGCAGTTTGAATTGAGATGTAGCAACCAGAGGCACATTTGATTGATTTAGATTTAGATTTATGCATTTGGCAGAGCTTTTATCCAAAGCGACTTACATTGCATTACACTATACATTGTTTCTAAGTATGTGCAATCCCTGGGATCGAACCCATGACCTTAGCGTTGTTAACACCATGCTCTAACCACTGAGCTACAGGAAAGCTTGAATAGGCAATGTGCTGCTTAATACAGATGCTGTATGTACAGACCACTATGATGAATAGACCCACTCAGTTATTATACAAATATGTTATCTTTATAAGTATTCATAAGTATTGTTGTTTCATTGGTTTTATTTCCCAGAACAAGCTTAATTATCAATCCTAATTAAAAAAATGTGTTTTTCACAGGTTGCCCAGTTTATCTGCACCTGTGAGTTTGTGTGCTTGTGTGTGTTCATCCAGTCATACTTTTGCAGTTTACGTAAAACATTGTGACACACACAACAACATGACAACAACAGCAAGACCATTAGAACCAAGACACAATTGAAAACACACCAGTTCCGCATGAACTTGGCTAACCACTAATGTTCCAGATTTGAATCTTGTTTAATGTTGTGTTAAACATTATCTCCTTGTGTCCCTTGCATCAGAAATATTCCTACTCATTCCTCATTGCTACTCACTAGGCCTGTTGGATTCTGTGGCAGAACATGCTTTCTCATGTGTGAGTCACTTCGGATGAAAGCATCCACTTAATAAATAAAATGTACATGCAAATGAAGATTTATATATCTGTTCTGTTCTCTGAAAGTGTTCTGTAACTCAGGTTGGATATGTGTGGGTGTGTGTGTCTCACTGTAAGAGATTCAATGAATGGATGAAGGACATTTAATGTTCAGTGAAGAGGTTTAAATAAGAGACGGGCTTTCACTAATAATAGGAATCTTAACATGTCTCTGACATCTACTTACAGTAACATTACAGAGTTCAGCGATCATGTTTGTTGATCTGAAGTGTAGTTATTCATCCTGTCTGATATGACAGTGCTTTGCATTAAACAGACAAATATTGTCCTTCTACAGATTACAAACCAGCTAATTATGTCAGTAATTCTGAGGATTAATTCAGTAATTTTACCGCACTCCCGATATTCTGTAATCGCAGTTACAGTCTCAAACGCTGAAGGTGTGACCGTGTTGTTGAGACAGACCCTAGGGGGCAGCATTGATGCTCTTACCGGGTCTGATGGACGCCAGTAACTTTACAAACATTTATGTTGGAAAATAATTTTGTATTCATGACATATAAACAGAAATTGTTGCTTTTCACTGGTTTTAAATAGTCAAGCTATGTCATTACTGAAGTGTTACTGTATCTGCTGATGTTTGTAATTACTGTAATTACTCAGGTCTGAGCAAGATCTCAAAAACTCACAGTGGTTCAAAGGAACTGTATCACAGGGACACATAAGTTATATTCAGAGAAGGAAAAACCACGCTAGCCAGAAAGAGAAAAGGTGCTAGCTAGTGCATGTTGTGCTAACAAGCCATCTGCATTGTGTAAGATTTTGAATGTTGCTGTGCGAGGTTCGAGTGCTGAATCTCTGATCTCAGTATGATATTGGCTGAACACCAGCTCACAGTGTTACAGTGTGTAAACCCTCCTGCAGCCCTTTCTTCTCTGTTTTCTTTCTGCATGTCTACTGAAATCTTACAGAATTCTGCCGTCATGTGCAGATAATAAACAGGGTGTCCTTACACTGAGATCTGTGAGAATCAGAGCTGGAAGGAAAGAGAGGGAGCGTCAGGATTTCCATGAGCTGCACCCTCTTCCTGACAGCCTTTCCAGTAGCATCCAGGAAGCCTGTGAGGAGGTCATGAGCACCTTCATCCTGTCATTACACACCTGAGCAAGGGCTGCTGGGATACATCAGTTCTTCTGTAGAGACACTCGGTAAAGCAGCTGATGTGACAGTGTATTCATATCTAGGTCATTGAAATGCACAGTCTTGAGCTTATTAATGCTGGTTTTCAAAAGGTAAATTCTTCCTGGAATCTCTTCACACATTCCGTCAGCATGCTTAAATTCTTCTGGCGCTGAGACAAAGCACAGCAGCTTAATGAGGAGAGGTGAATATATTTACTCACTTTAAACTGACAGACATGCACAGCAAAGAATTGTTCTAAAATTGGCAGCGTTGTTCATTTAAATGTGGATTCTTTGAGCAAGCTATATTTTCTGTTTTGAAATGAAACTCTTCTGAACAGATTCAGTTTTGTTTAGGAATGTGAATTGTAGGGCAGGCCAATGAGGATGCTTTCTGTACAATATAACATTGTGCTGAAATGTCATGCGTGTCATGACTAATGACTTCTGTGCGTGTCATGAAGAATTCTTTAAGTGATCTGATTGGATCATCAGGCAAAGACAACAATCTTTTTAACAGCAGGACCTGATGAATAAAAAATGTGAGCCCTGAATAGTCTAATAATGTCGGGCTTGCACATACTGTATGCCTGCGTAGCCAGTAAGTAACTGTGATGCACAAGCTGAAAAATTGATAAGCACTATGGTGTGCCAGAGCTACATGATTATTTATTCAGCAGGAACTGTGAGTGCTTGTCACTATACCAGCAGGTTTACCTGCATCTAACCTTTCAGAGCTGCACCTGACTCCAAAATAGTTTTTCAACACTTCAACATTTTTAAGGCTTCAGTTTCTCATGATCTCTTATTATTTCACCAGAGACACTTTTATGACGAGCGTCTGAAGACACATTCCCCACTGTCATGGCCTGTTACAGCGAGAGAGTCAAAAATGTGTGACTTATTCATGAACTGACACAGCTCTGCTCGCCAGGAGTCCGTGCTGAAGAGCGTTGAATATTTTCAAACTTCCTCAGTCTGTTCTGCAGCATGCAACAATCTGTCCGCCCCTAAAATGTTGATGTATGCGTCTGCAACTTTAAGCTATATTTGGTAATATTTGGTTTTTCATCAGAGCAAGTTGACATGGCATGTCATATGGCATGTTGATATTGCATGACTTTTTGAGGAGATTTTTGTAAATTCTGTCAAACCAAGAGAAGGAAGCAACTTTAAACAGACAGTAATTAATAAAGATATGAATCTGTTAACTGTAATGGTGGCCGAAATCCTGACTGTAGTTTGATGTTTTCAATTTTAAAGATACCTGCATTAATTATGTGTTTCTCTTGTCTGTGCAGGTGCTATTAGTGGCCACTGGCAAAATCTACATTTGCAAGAAAATATTATTTTTAAATACTTCCATCACAAATTGTTGCCACAGTTAGGGTTTTACACCTCACAGACAGCACCAATATAAACAAAACAACACTTTTTCCAAGTCAAGAGCAATTACTTGACTAATATTAAGTTATTAATATACTGATGTGTTAATTTGTATTTTGACCAGTAGTATCTCGTAATACAGCATAATAGTTTGTCTACATGTGTAGTTCATCACATTTTAATTTGCTTGTTGATTTAGGGAATTTTTTGTAACAAAATGTTTTTTGGGGGGTCATTTGTATAATTTATATACATTTTTTATTTCGTTTGTTGATTTGATAAAAGTGATTTCTCTTTTTGAAGAAAAATAAGTGTGTTTAAGGTCGATGTTTTGTAATGGTTTGACAGCATTGTATGATTCTGGCTTTCCTAAATGAACCATTATGTATGTAGTGCTGCACTCTTTAATTCCTGCTTTAGGCTTGTATGTAGCTATCTTGATTGACAGTTTAATAATGTAGCACAGTAACACAGATGGCTGGAGTATATAAACACAGCATGCTAACACATCATTATAACATGGTAGCTTCTTTGGCCCAGTTATCTGCTGGACTGATCCATTCAGACATTTCCCTTAACCTGTCAAATGTAGTGGAACTTATTCAAATAAATGTTGACGAGTTTGAATAGGTCTTCAGACTGTCTGGGGATGACAAGACAACCAGCATAGTCTTCACACACAAAGACAGTGAAGCTTCATCTGCCTAAATCTCTCTCTTTCAATTTCGTATAATATTGTCAAGTGTCAATACAATATCATAGTCACAGGTAAACAAAGAGAAAATATAAACAACGTGCTAGTAATGGCAATTTAACATCCCAATCTGCTCGTGAGTCACTTCAGTTTTGTTTATCAAGCTCTGTGGAGAGGCGACTGTACTCCCCCAGTTACACACATCTGATCTCTCTCTCTCTCTCTCTCTCTCTCTCTCTCTGAGGGCTGTAATCTCTCGATGGTAAGATGAATCCTTCATCGTGTATGTGAATCGTTAACGCTCTATTGTGAGTAACTCCACGTGGGTTTTGCTATACCAATTGTGTAGTAAACACACAAACCAGTGTGTCGGTCTGATGGCTTGTGTGTTAGTGTACGGGTGTGATGGTAAATTTCGGGTGGTTGAGCGGGTGACAGCATCTCCATGATAAAACAAAAGCTGGACGAGGTCTGTGGCTCCTCCCTGTGTGTGTGTGTGTGTGTGTGACAGCTGCGAGTTGAGCTCACTAAAGCTTTATTTATAATAGGATGAGCAGCCGCTCGTGTGTGTGTGTGTGTGTGTTTGGCCGCTGAATGAATCGCTCTTTGTTCGTTCATTTGTCTGTCTGATATTTTTGCGGATTGATCTGGATTTCAGATGGATTTATCGATGTGAAGGTGTCAAGCACGGTATGTATATGAAGAACAGAGGTGTGCATTATTTGATCTGTTTAAACTTCAGTCTCGGCTGTGGGTGCATATGCAGAAACAGTGAAGCACTCATACTCTGATATATGAATGTATATTTCAGCATGTATATTGTGTTTATGGCGTTATTGTTACAATCACCTGTGTTACTTTGTATACTTCGTGTGTATTACACGCGCGGAGGTTTTATGACGTCACTCCGCTAAACTTCAATCGCCGTTTGTTTTAGTTCATTAGAGAATTAACAGCAATAGACAGATCTAATAACTGTACAATAATAAACTGTATGAGCTCTGGCGGAATGTGTGAACGAATATAGAATATGAGTAGCGTGTGATAGATCTGCACGGGAACATCCCAATATAATACATTTCTTGACAAAGTTTTTTAACTTAGCACATTTTATTTATTAAAAAAAGGATTTATAATAAATAATACAGGTTTGATTATTTGTATATCGTCAGTTTAGCGGAAAGCGAATGGGCTCAATCATAAGAGCAGAGCTTGTGAATGAAACAATTTAAATTTAAACTTGAATGATGTTGTTGTTTGGATTGGATCCAATTGTTTATTTAAAGTTAAATTTGGTCGTTTTAAGCGAATTACGAATAACGTGTCTTTACCCTTTTGGTCAGAAATGTTGACATTTGAAAAGTTGATATTTTGTGTTAGTGACACAGACGTCGGTGCGAGACTCTTTTTTAATATTTGCATCCGTGAATTTGAGTTGTTTAAAAGCAATTCATTTGCATTCTCTATGAGAAACAGTAACAGGTGTTAGTGTATCTCATATTGTATTACATAGAGTAACAGATGTTACTGTATCTTATACTGTATTATACTGTATTATATTCTGATGGTTCACTGAAGGTGTCTGATGGTCAGCTGAATGTTTCTCAGAGGGTGGTCCCCTCTCTTTTGACCCCTGAGCTTGTGTGGGGTGTGTCTGTCTGCGGTCCGCCTGTTTCTTCCACTTCATCGGTGAATGAAGAGACAGACTGTCACAATACGGGAGCGTCTGTTTGCGTGCAGTGGTAAGGGTGGGTCGCACTCAAAGCAGAACGGCTTTGGCTGATGGACGCAGAGAGTCACAGCAGTGATTGCTTTGATTCTGCTCCTCGGAATAAACCAGTGTTTGTTAATCTCAAGGTCTGCTGCTGTTTCTGTGTTTTTCCCCCTGTGATGTGGCAGGTGGCCATGTCGTCTGACCATGCCAAGATTCCACAGCTATTAATGGTCTAAATTGAAACTGTATCTTTCTATATGTAACTGTATCTTTCTATATGTAACTGTATCTCTAAAGTAAAATCTAGATGGCTTACAAACATGAGAAAATAAATACTATTAGCTTTGCAGCTGACACTGTAGTGAAGTAGGGCCTGAATTGAAAAGCCTCATTTTAATGTTCTGGTAATGAGAGGAGTTTAAGGCAATGAGAATTCCATTGAGCGTGACTGATTGTTGTTTGTCACACCAGTGAGTGGCAATCGTGTCTTTGTGTGTTTAAATTTTCTCGGTGGAGGACCAGCAGATTCACTCTCCCTGAATTATTGATGACAGACAATGAATTGCACTCAATTATGTCAAAGGACCGCAGCGTAAATCAGAGCTCAGAAATACTGTCAATATAACTAATATAATATTATCTATGATTCACATGATCATGTTTTATTCATAAACACAATTTGTAAATGGGCTGAGGGAGTGTTAGATTGCAGTTGGATTTTTTAAGAACAAAAAGAGCCTTTGTGTTTGTAGCAGTATATATATATATATATATATATATATACGGTGTGTGGAAAGTAACTAGCCATTAAAAATTGTCTGTAATTAAAAAGAGTGTCTAATAGATGATAGTGAACAGGATTTCATATTTTCCACGTTGATAGTCCAGGCATCAGCCAAGAGAGGTTCTCAGTAATATCCCAAACAACTTCCTTCAAAAGACTGTGTATTCATCCCTGACTGTTTGAGGAAGCTGCCTGACACCACTGGTGCTTACATTGAAATGTAAAGATTTGCTTTCATTTTACTGTGTAATAAAGTACATGTACCATGTGTTGTTTATTATATGTGTTTGTGATATTGTTGTGTTCTACACGTGTGTGTAGTTCTGCTGTTGTTGTGTTCAATACGTGTGTGTGTGTGTGTGTATACTCCTGTTGTGTTCTACATGTATAGTTCCGCTGTCATTGTATTCTGCATGCGTGTATGAATGTGTGTTGTTGTTGTGTTCTACACGTGTGTGTGTGTGT
>JAZGTI010020731.1:0-10484 GCA_036877585.1 Botia kubotai | reverse complement strand
TCTGAAGTGAGAAGTTGTGAGAAATGGATGGGTTGAGTGGAACCACGAGCATTTCTGTTTTGCCAATGTTGAGTTGGAGGTGATGGTCCTTCATTTTGGCATATGTGGTTTATGAGGACTTTCCATTGATGTAATGTTTTTATACTGTTCATAACTGTATATTCTATTACGTAACCCCACCCCTAAACCGAACCATCACAGAAAACGTTTGGCATTTTTTAATTAACAAAAATTCACCATTTAGTATGTTTTTAAGTGATTTATTTTTTGACTATACATGAAGTGTCCCCATAAACCGTGTTTACATGTTACCCACGTTACCACTCATACAAACGTGCATGATATTTGAAAGAAAAACTTGATTTGGCCAATTTATGAGCCTTTTCATTTAGTGGGGACCAGTAAAATATCTCACATAACTGGTTGGTTGTCAGGATATTTATGTTAGTAAGGACATCTAACTCTCACAAATATTAGCCCCTTTCACACATGCAGTTTAATTGGGAAATTTTCATTAAGAGATGAGTTGGATCTTAAAAATTACAGATAAATCGTTCCTGGCAATATACCAGTAGGAGTTGTAACATTACCAGTAAATCACCAGTGTGATCACAAAATAGGCTGATGTAAGAATCTGCAGATGACACATTTATTCCATGCCTATTACGAAGTCAAAGCAGGAATGTTTGTCTAAAACAAGGTTGTTGGATCAAAAACAACTACATAAATGTAAACGTTTGTCACAGCAATGAAAACCAACAAATATAGCTGCAAGCAGCAATGACGGGCCCAAGCACTACGGCGCAATCGCCACCTGGTGCTTCGCAGAAAATGATGAGTAGTTGTCACATGCATTTAATTCTGAAAATAACTGAGGACTAAGTCTGTTCTGAGTCTTTTGTGTTACATCCTGCTGCCAATTGGCTGCTAATTGCCTAGCCCTGTCTTCTTTGTGTTTTGTTTGCTGCTGATTGACCTTTGCTTGTTGACTACTCTGAATAAATTGCTGCAAATGGATACTAACACTTCTGACTCTTAACTACAGAAGACTTTGCCACCAAATGATCCAGCAGCCATCTTGCAATTGTTATCAGAGCTATCAGTACAGGCTTCACAACAAGTCAAGACGCTTCAGGAAGTACGCCTCGTGCCTCCTGAATCTACGTCAACTGTGCCACCCATGCCCTGCAGCCCACCATCTGCTACACCGTCCCCGGTAAGCCCACGTCTCGCTTTTCCCGAAACATTTAATGGTTCTCCTTCCAAGTGCAAGGGTTTTTGATTCAATGCTCTCTTTTTGTGAATCAGCAACCCTCCTTATATCCTACTGAATTTAGCCGCATAGCCTTTGTTTGTTCACTGTCACTGGAAAGGTTCTGGACTGGGCTACAACAGTATGGAGAATGGATGGTTCCATCTTCCCCACTTCTGAAGTTTTTCTCCAACGATTTCGAGAAGTTTTTGAACACCCTGTCAAACTGTTGTCCCTCGTTTAGGGGAATCACTGCCTATCCAAGGTTAGTCGTCAATCCAGATCATTACTTTCCCAGAAAGAAACTCTCACCTCAGACACTAACCTACCACCTGAGTACACAGATCTAGCTGAGGTATTTAGTAAAAAGAAAGCATCTTAATTACCTCATCATCGTGCCGTTGACTATGCCATTGATTTAGTTCCTGGGACAACACCCCCTAATGGGAGGATTTTTCCGAAGAATCCGAATCCGAAGCCATGAAATCCTACATTGAAGAGGAGCTAGCCAAGGGCTTCATCTGTCCGTCTAATTCTCCTGCATCCGCTGGGCTTTTCTTTGTTAAAAAGAAGCACGGAGGTCTGAGACCACGTATAGATTACCATGCACTCAATAAAATAACCATAGTTTCGCTACCCTCTCCTTTTAGTCCCAGTTGCTCTATAAAAACTCAGCCAAGCCAAGTACTACACCAAGCTAGACTTACGTAGTGCCTATAATCTAGTGCGTATCCGAGAAGGGCACTAGTGGGAAACAGCCTTTTCAACTACCAGTGGACACTACAAATACCTAGTTATGGCCTTCGGTCTAGCTAACAGCCCCTCAGTATTACAATTCTTTATGAATGATGTTTTTTGGGACATGCTTGATAAGTGAGTTATCATTTACATTGATGATATTCTAAAATACTCCAATTCACTTAACGGACATATCCAGCACGTTCGTAGTATCCTGCAGTACCAACTCAACGCAAAGGAACAAAAGTGTGATTTCCAGCACACCAGTACATCCTTCTTAGGTTACATTATCAGTCAAAAAGGTGTTGCAATGAACGAGGAAGGTTAAAGCAGTATCAGAGTGGCCCCAACCTAAGACAGTCAAAGAACTACAGAGATTCTTGGCCTTTGCTAATTTTTATAGACGGTTCATCAGAGGCTTTATTTCCGTAGCAGTTCCCGTAACCGCCATAACCAAACGTTTATCAGGCAAGTTAAACTGGTCCCTCCAGGCTGAGCTCGCCTTTAATGAACTAAAGAGCCGATTTACCTCTGCTCCCATTCTCAAACATCCAGATCCTAACCAATGCATCTAACACTGGGGTGCCATTCTCTCTCAACGCCACAGCACTCCCTCCAAAATGCACCCTTGTACCTATTTTTCACGCAAGCTCTCACCGGCAGAACGCAACTATGATGATGGAAAAGAGAACTATAGGCCATTAAGCTAGCTTTGGAGGAGTGGCAACATTGGTTAGAGGGCGCTATTCATCTGTTTACCTGACCATAAGAACCTGGAATACCTTCGTTCAGCCAAGAGACTTAACCCCAGGCAGGCTAGGTGGGCCCTCATATTTGGGCCCTAGTTCTGGATACCCAGGAATAACTGCAACCATGCAACTCCTCAGAAACCGGTTTTGGTGTTCCTCATTATCCTCAGACACAATCAAATTCATTCAGAACTGCTTAACCTGTCAAACATCAAAACAACCAAACAACTCCTGGCCACTCCCGGCCAGTCTATTACAACCTCTACATACACCCCAATGCCCCTGGTCCCATATTGCAATCAACTTCATTACAGATCTACCCAACTTTCAGGGCAACACCCATCCTCACCATCATTGATTGTTTTTCTAAGTCATGTTGCAACATTACCCAAGCTCCCCACCTCTTTTGAAACGACTGAATTACTTTGCAATTATGTGTTTAGATTTTACGGCCTACCTTAGGATATAGTGTCAGATCGGGGAGCCCAATTTACGTCCAGAATGTGGTCATCATTCTTCAAACACCTGGGTGTCAATATAAGTCTAACTTCCGGATATCATCCCAATCAATCGGACAAACTGAATATTTAAACCAGGAAATCATTCCCTTTCTATGCTCATATTGTCAACAGCGTCAGATGGACTGGAGCCGATTTTTAATGTGGGCTGAGTACGCCCAAAACTCCCTGATAAAACCCTCTACTGGCATGACATTTACATTTACATTTAGGCATTTGGCAGACGCTTTTATCCAAAGCGACTTACATTGCATTATACTACACATTGATCATTATACATTAAGTATGTGCAATCCCTGGGATCGAACCCATGACCATGGCGTTGTTAACGCCATGCTCTAACCACTGAGCTACAGGAAAGCCAAGACCCCATTCAAGTGTGTCTTAGGTTTTCAACCACCATTATTCTTCTGGTCCGGCGAACCTACTGATCTCCCCTCAGTAACTGACTGACTGCAACAGAGCGAAGAGGTCTGAGATCGAGCACACTCACCTTCTACATGCCGTAAGACGTCAGACCCACCATGCCCCAGGCCAGTGGGTGTGGTTATCCACTCAAGACCTCCGACTCAAATTGCCCTGCAAGAAACTTAGTCCCAGGTATGTTGGTCCATTCAAAATTCTTAGACAGATTACTCCAGTTTCATTTCATTTAGACCTGCCTGCAAACTACCGTATTACTCCTACCTTTCACATGTCACTCCTGAAACTCGCTGGTGGCCCTGTTGGAGAGTCGGAAGAAGGACCCAAAGAACAAACCCCCCCGATTCTGGTCAACGGCGAGGAGGCATACACAATACATGAGTTGCTCGACTCCAGGCGCCGGGGTGGCATTCTCCAGTATGTGGTAGACTGGGAGGGGTACGGTCCAGAGGAACGGTCCTGGGTCAACGCAGGAAACATCCTGGCTCTGTCACGGTGGAGGCTCCTGCTCCATCTCTACCGCGCCACCAGAGGGATCCCTCACCTGAATTCTAACCCGTTTTAATTTGGACTTCATTTCACATAATGCTGCATACCTGGGACTGATTACTCTGCACCTGATCCCAATTACCACACCCTACTTAAGCCAGTCTCAGTCAGCTACTCTTTGCAAAGTTTTGATTTGCCCCGGCTTTCATTTCTATGCGTTCTTCATTGCATTCTGGTTTATTTTGTGTATGATCTTGGACTGTTATTGTTTTTGCCTGTTGGTCGCCTGCCCCGATCTCTGGACTATGATTATTACATGTGAATGTTTATTGCCTGCCCTGACCCTTGCCTGTTTTACGATTTTGCCTAGCCCTGTGTCCTTTGTGTTTTGTTTGCCCATGATTGACCTTTGCATGCTGACTATGAATAAACTGCTGATCCTAACACTTCTGACTCTTCACTACAAGTATGATGTGTGTGCCAAATTTCATTTCATTTTAAAAGCCTCAAATACACCTGAATGTGGATTTTAAATTTGACACGTTGCCACTGCAACTATTTTTAAGATATCACAAATCCTTTTAAAATTTTATATCAGATTGTTGGTTGACAAGATGATACACATACCAAGTTTCTTACAGGTGCATGCACGTATATATGATATATGCACCATCATTTTGTGCCCTGTACCAGGGGGTGCTACCGAGCCCCCTTGCCCCGCCCATGTGCCAGACTGACCCTAATGGCCGAAGACTTACGTGTGCCAAATTTCACCATGTTTTTCAGCATGTTAAGGAACACAAAGGCCCCAAAAACCTTGAAAACAAATTAAAAATGAATCATTTACATGCTTGGGCCCTAAAAATACAGACCACATATATTCAGACTTAAAGTCAAACCCTGTCATGTTTTCAAACTCACGGTTAATGATATCAGAGTAATTTTAAATTGATGTGTGAGTGATACCTTACTGGTAAAAAGAGAAACGCCGTTGCTTGTGTGAACAGCACATTTGTGTATTTACCGGTAAAGTCGTTTTTGTAATTTGTTGATGATTTACCAGGATTACTGTGTGAAAGAGGATGTAGATAAAACCTGTACACACATTTTTACCCTAACCCTAATCTTTTTGAGATAGTGTTGACACAATACAATCTCTAGCCCCTTACCCCAACCTCAACCATAGCAACTAAGTGCCTAACCTTCACCCTACACACACTTACATTAACTTAATTTTAACCTTAACCATAAAATTAAGGTTTAACCCTCAAACAATCCTTTTAAAGGAAGTTGAAGTTATATTATTCTCTTTGTTCTCACTCCAATTGTCTAACAGGTCACATTGGTCCTCACAAAGACAGTGTGCAAGTACACACACGTGCATACACATGCACACACAATTTGGCATATGTGGTTTATGAGGACCCCCCATAAAAAGTTTGTATATTGTACACACTGTATACTATCCTGTATACTGCTCTATATCCTCTAACCCTCACTAAAAAATTGGCATTTTTAACACATTTGGTGTGTTTTTTTAAGTAATTTAGTTTATGAGGACAAGTGTCCCCATAAACCATGTTTATATTGTTATACACAGTATTATACATGTTGATGTCCTCATAAACCATATTCAGCTCCACACACACATGCAGACACAGATGCAAACACGCAAAAAATGCACATTTTGGGTTTTTGTTTTTATCGGGATTAAACCTAACCATCACAAAATGGCAATGCAGTGAAAAAGAGTACACACTCACACACATGCAGATGAAGACACAGTATTAATGGGAGTAAGAGGCATGCATCTGACCCTCTGATATCCTCGTGGCTGGAGGTGTGTAGAGTTCCTCTGTTGAGTCTCAGTGATGATGATGTGAACAAAGATGTCTCCCATCTGATCATGGCTTTATCATCCTGTGCACAATATAAATACACAGAAAACAGCTCAGCATCATGTGATCATCAGAGTGTGTGATCAGCATCTTCTGTAGAGTTCACCACAGTCATCATCTACAGACCAAACAGAAGACCTGACTAAACTTTCAACAGTTACACTTCAGATCGTCATAATGCCAATTTATCTGCTTTTATTAGACTTTTCTTCAATTTGCTTAGGAAACATTATTTGCTTGTACTATTTGTAGGACATGTTAAAACTGAGGCATCTATGGAAAATAGATTCTGACTTCTGAATGAAAGTAAAATGTTCTGTCGATCTGGCTGATGACATCACGCTGTGACGTTTATCTGCAGGTATGGTGCACACGATAAGCCAGGTGTTTTCATGTAAACATGCCATTCTTATCTAAATAAGCAGATGTTAGAAGAGAGTTACAGATACCCAACACATTCGCTCTACATTACCTTTCTACAATGTTTTTCGCAAATTGCAAAGCTGTTAGAAGTGCAAGAAATGGACAAAGAGAAGCAACAGGAAGTTAGCGACTTTTCATAATAAAAGCACAGAGGCTAGGAGTAATGATACAAACACAGGACAGACATGACACTGCCAACAAAACACACACACAGATAATGCACAACAGATACTGGATTACCAGACTGTTTACTCTGGAGGAGTAATGATAATAGTGCCAATACTTTAGTATTAAGCCAATTCAAAACATATGAATGTTAGTCTTTCCAACAGCAGCTCAGTGTGGCACCCCTCAGTCTCAACGGCTCACCTCAGTCTGATTGCGCAGTCTGGGAAAATAACTGCTTTAATTGTGTATATGTTTTGATTTGGAGATAATGCACTTGGAGGGTTTATTTTGTGTGCATGTTTGCTCTTGTGTCTCTTTTTCGCACCTGTTCCCAGGTTGACATTTGGACATCCAGCTGACGCATATCAGTGGGTGAAGGTCACCACACCTCAAGCATTATAACAGAGCCTGGAAGTAATGCTGACACCAGTGCGCTCCACTCTTTGCCCTGATTTTAACTACATGACAAACTTCAAGTTTCTTTTGTATATTCACTCTTGTTTCTTCTTGTATTACTGTTCATTTATGTTCTTGAAATGCTTACTTATTAATACTTATATACTTATAAAAGCACTAAAATGTAAGTTTTTCATCAGTCTTTTCTTCCCTTTGGTGATGCATATCCAAGTACAACGGCTTCTGGAATGAGAAACAAATGTAGGGCGGGACTTGATTTCGGATTGGATTGTTGGAAGTTGGGGGGTAGTTGGGTGGAGAGTTAATATAGTCCTACCCTCATTAAGAGAAGAGATGCCGTTTCGATGGGTAGGGGAGGTTAATGTTTTTGTTTAAAGATTAAGAGGGCACATAAATTAAAAAAAATAATTACAGTTGGATTAAACATAAGGGTGTTCAATAGAATCTAATTTTTTGCTGTGGTTCACAATGAAAATACACTGGCAGTGGAATTGCCCACTGAAATGTCTGTTGGTTTGACTCAACTTTACCGCGGATATACAATCTTTTCAGGAGTTTGTCCAGAGTAAACAGCTGAAGTGGCCTAAATTTCCTCAAGGTCTAATCGCTTATTTCCTGTATCATCCATCAAGGAAACAGAGCAAAAAGTGCTTCAGTAAACTTCCTGTATAGCTCTGAGGGCACAAACTTTACTAAAACATTACAGAGAAAAAAAAGTCACATAACAACTTTGAAATGAGGCTGATATTAGGGATGGGCATTTTGCTTACTTTGTCTACTCAATTTCTTAAGAGATAAATCTTCCCAGTGCTCAAGGGTCTTTTACAAACCATTCCTGCAGATTACCATAATTATCTTAAAAGTGCACACCTCTATTTCTGTTGTGATTGGTTCGCCTGTGTATATTCAACCCAATAGTGGTGTTGTGTGTTGCTACACACATGGCTTGTGAAGGTGCTTGACACACTGAAGTGCAAAGGGCTCACCAGGTTAATGACGCCCATGCGGTCCAGCTCTCTCTGAGGCGTGGAGTGGCCCGAATCTGGAGGCGAGGACTCTGCTTGAGCAGAGCTGTGAAAACCGGAAATGGACCGAAAATGGCCACCCAGATCGTCACCACTGCCCACTTGACTCTCGATCACTTCGGCTCTCAGTATGGTGTTCTCCTTCTCTTCCTGTATCATCCTGTTCAGACATACAATCCCACTCATGTTAGTTCAGAGAGGAGTACAGCACACAGTTTACTGGGCAGCACACAAAAAAAGACTAGGATACAGCTAAAAACATTCATTCATTCAGATGTTCAATATATATCTTAATACATAATACAAAATTATCAAAATGAATATAAAGTATTAACCCCATCAATGGCAATAAGAGAATTCTCAATATGTGAGACTGAGAAAAATTAGATTAGGGAAAGCAGCTGAAAACACATAGGCAAACCCATTACAACACAATGAAACAATATAACTTTATATAACTTTTGACCAATATGTGGCACTGTCACAGATTTTTAATTACGAGGTGATCAGGATGTCACGACAATGGCATCTACAAAGTTAATAAACAAATGTTTTGCAAAGATACAGCCTGAAGTCCCTTGTATATGCATGCTGTCATAGTCATTGACACGGTTTAAAAGAACAATTTGACATCCATAATGTTTTGTGTCTCTAGTGCTACACACTTAGTTTCGTGCAAATTGAATGCCCTTGAGGGACTTTGAATTATATTAAAAACCTACTTTTTCTAAGTGGCAGACAGGAAATAGCATTGACTATGACAAATTTGATATCATAGGATGCCGCATGAACCAAAAAATCTCAAGAACGAAGCTGCACAACATGATATTGTATTAAAGCATTTTCATACATTTTGACTGTGTAACTGTGCACTCTCAGGTCATACCTGTGATGACGCATACCAACTCTTATGTCAATGCGTCAAAGCATGGCAAAGATATAGCCTTATATACAATTTTATGTGCTCAAAATAAAATTCGCAGAGGTGGTATATGAAAACGTTAAGAGGTATCGATGAAACTTTTTGTCAGGGGTGTCTCGGGATGTTACATTCTGTGCAAATCGGACAAATGCCCTAGGAGTTTGAAAAAGTAATTTTTTCCAAATATTTAAAATCGTGAGAAATGACGGAAATGACCATGACGGAAAATTATGTCATTTGAATCGTCATGATAATCAGAGAAAGTCATGGCGTTAGAGTTTGAGGTAGAGACTCCAAATTGCAATGATAACATTTCAGACTGTCCTCTTTCTGTGTGCAAAATTTCGCAACTTTTTAACATATGATTCTATGGTATACCATAGACACAAGAGCGTAAAACAAATAATAAATATATTTTATATGCTTGCCATCAAATTTGTTGACATAGTATAAGAAAACGAAATCAACATAAATTCCATGTCTTTTTATTACATATAGATATATAGGCCCTGAAGTAATGAAATAAACTTTGCATTTATTGTTTGTTCCTATTATTCTTCTTGTTATTTTGTCTTCTGCACAAGTGTTCAGCAAACATAAAACCTCCTCCAATACTTTATAAAAACTATCCCAAGCGTCAAGGTCTGGCTGAAGTATCTGTATGTTCTGCTAATATATTTTTATGACATACAATATTCCAACAGTATTTAAATATAAAATGTTTCATTGTACCACAGCAGAGGCTTTACCAGGGTCAAAGTCCTTTGTGCAGGGAGCTCTTAAAAGTTTAAAGTGCTCCTCTTGCCTGATTTCTCTGACATTGCAGCTCAGGACAGATGTTAGTAAGGGTCAGAGGCTGTGTTCTTGTGGTAATTCACATAGCATTTAAGTTGACAGAAAATCCAAGAACTCATTGAGAGTAGGAGGGGGCTAAGCATTAGACTCATAAATGCTCCAGTGGTTAATTGTAACTTAGGTAGCCCTACTGTTCAAGACAGTATTTTAAGGCCATTTTCCATCCCGTTTAAACACTTCATTTAAGCAGGCTAGGGTAACCCCACTGCTAAAGAAACCTAACCTAGATCCAACACTTCTTGAAAGTTACAGACTGGTATCCCTGCTTCCATTCATGGCCAAAATTCTAGAAAAAGCCGTATTCTGTCAACTCTCTGCCTTTCTCTCCCAGAACAACCTCTTGGATATCAACCAATCTGGCTTCAAGAAAGGTCATTCGACCGAGACTGCACTGCTCTCGGTTGTTGAAGACCTTAGACTGGCTAAAGCAGACTCTAAATCATCAGTTCTCATTCTGCTGGATTTGTCAGCCGTCCTTTGATACTGTTAACCACCAGATCCTCCTGACGACCCTCGAATCACTGGGTGTTTCAGGTACAGCACTTCGGTGGTTCAGTTCTTACCTCTCTGACAGGTCGTTCAGGGTGTCCTGGAGAGGAGAGGTGTC
>JAZGTI010020729.1:0-10485 GCA_036877585.1 Botia kubotai | reverse complement strand
GATTCTTTTGCATGTCACATGGACGGATGTGTCACCAGGGGATCAAAGATCCTTTCCATGAACTCATCAGCACATGACAACACCCGTATGATAAATCACACTGCTATGGGTCACAATAACACTGTGCCACATATTTATGGAATAAAGCCTACAGGAGGCTGTTTCATGTTTGGGTGCAGAGCCACCCGTAATATGGAAAGAACCGGTGCATGACAATCTCATAAATTCAACTGAAAGCCTTTTTAACTTGCTTTATTGGTAGATAGGGAGTCGACACTTAAACCTCGACAATCATTAAGTAAACAGATCACAACCCCCCCCACCCTGGAAATACTACAGACTAGAGCTAGATTTCAGAAAAATAACAGTGGTGCTTGTCCACACAAAACTCTTTTTTTGGAGTTTTGGGGGTTGCCAGCGCATTTGCTATGCAGTTGCTAATGTATTTGTAATGTTTTTTGCGCATTTCTCTGCAATTGCTTGATCTTTAAACCACAGATGAGACAGACTGTACAAACTATTCCAGTGTCACATTGTTAAGTTCTCAACGAACTTGATCTGCCTGCCAATGGAGAACACGTGGAAAAGGTAATGTCAGAGATCTGTGCTCTGTCTGTCTGATTGTGCTCCAAAATCTATTAAAGAATTTGACCCCAACGTGATTTGAACACACAACCTTCTAATCTGGAGTCAGACGCGCTACTGTTGCGTCACAAGGTCGTTGCAATTTTATGCCTGATAAAGTAAGAAAGTGTCCAGTAATACAGGTGAGAAGACAAAGTCAAGGACAAATGTTGAGCATGTGACTGAGGGAGGAGTTACACACAGAGACTTCACAGAAAGTACCTTCCTAAAGTGAAGGAAAAGAGAAAGCACCACTGTATATAAAATAAAACTATATGGGGTGGAATGCATTACCCTAAAATTTACCCTAAATTTTTTTTAGAAAAATTAACAGAGGACTTTTTTCTTGTATTTAATTAAATTATTAAAATAACCACTCTTGCAAGGGGATAAAGGGCAAAAAGCCCCACAAAGCCCCTGAAAAAACAACATCAAAACTACAGTATTTTTAAAAAAGTTCCCTTAAGATTACGCAGGGTAATCTTAAAGACCTTCATTATATTCTGTGGTAACCATTAGGATTTTAGAATCAAGGTACCTACAGCTGTCCAACCAAACAAAAGAAAGTCATGATACAGTACAAATGTGCAAAACAGGAATGAAGTACAGATTTTATTATTTATGAGGCATTTGACCAACACCATGCTTGATCTAACAGCATTAAATATGCAAGAAAAAAAGAATGGAAACAATAGAAATGACAATCACCCATGATTTCTGTCCAACATGAGAACTCAGGGCATACCAATGATATTCTTGTTACTGGTTATCAAATGCCCTTGAATCCAAAATGAACACCAAGTCAAATAGAGGGCAGGGCTGACAAAGCAAAAGGGAAAGCGAGATGATTTTCCAGACAAAGAGAGCACTTGTTTAACTCTGTACCACCTGCAAGCTCCTTTCTGCTTAAAAAGGAACCCAGAACAAAACACCATGGGGCCCTTTGGCCACCCTAAGTGGGAACTTCTCAAACATAGTATCTTTCTCACAAAACTCCCCTCGTCCTCTCCCGTCCCTCAAAAGCCAAGCTCAGGTCTTTGAGAAAGATGAACAATTTTCTCACAATCCCTGCATTATCCTGTCTGACAGTGAACTTCCTCCTGACTTGCAGAGAGCTCTGTTTGGGAAGTTTGTCACTGCACTTTCTCAGTTTACACCACAGATGGAAGCCACTTCCTTAAGTCTTGCCCATCTGTGCTCCCAAGGGAAAAGATCCTTTCCTTACCTGTCTGACAGGAAGTTATTTTTGCCAGAGGGACTCCTGTGTGAAAACGGAAGCTGTGTCCATGTAAGGAAAAGTAGGCTATTAAATATTGCAAGGTCATCGCAGGAAAGACACACCTAAACTTGAAAGCAGGTTGAGGTTGGGTTGCAGTCATCAAGAATGCCTCACGCGAACGATTGGGAAATCTTTTACTGACTTGTTTAAAGTCGCTCTCGATAAGAGTGTCTGGTAAATTCTTTATAAGTATATGTAATAATGCCAACATTTGTATGCCTCCAAATAAAGAAAAATAAGCATGTCACTTCTAAATAAATCAGCATGAGAAACAGCTTACAGGGTAACAAATCACAATCCAGTATTGATATCTGCAGGATAATTCGTTTCTAAAGGTTTACAAGTAACTGTTTTTAGTAGCACAATGCATTATCGAGTTGTGTATGTTCACATCTGTGAACCTATCTGTGAATAGGTCTGACCCCAACCACACTCTACAATGAAAAACTAAGGCCTGTATCCACAGCATCAAGAGAGCCAAATTAAGTGCGAGTCACGTATGCCATCTATTGGAGAGAAACAGTCATGCAGCACTGTGGCTTCCAAAACAACATATTTGAGGCCATAGCACTTGGGTGCCTGCATGCTAAAGAAAACTCCACCACAGAATTTGACTGGTAGGAATCTTGAAGATCAGGTTTGTGGGAGTAGAACGAGATGTGTCAGACAGCAAACAGCATTTCCAAAAACACAACCTTTCTCTCTGAAATTCCAATTGGTTAATGCATGCTTACAGTGCCTTGCAAAAGTATTCATACCCCTTGAACTTTTCCACATTTTTCACATTACAACCACAAACTTAAATGTTTTTTATTGAGATTTTATGTAATAGACCAATACAACGTAGCACATAATTGTGAAGTGGAACGAAAATGATACATGGTTTTTAAAATTAAGCAAATAAAAATCTGAAAAGTGTTGTGTGCATTTGTATTTAGCCCCCTATATCAATGCTTTGTAGAGCCACCTTTTGCTGCAATTACAGCTGCAAGTCTTTTGGGGTATGTCTCTACCAGCTTTGCACATCTAGAGAATGAAATTTTTGCCCATTCTTCTTTGCAAAATAGCTTAAGCTCAGCCAAATTGGATGGGGAGCATCTGTGAACAGCAATTTTGAAGTCTTGCCACACATGCTCAATGGGATTTAGGTCTGGACTTTGACTGGGCCATTTCAACATTTATATTCCTGGATCCAAACCATTCCATTGCAGCTTTGGCTGTATGTTTAGGGTCATTGTCTTGCTGGAAGGTGAATCTCCTTCCCAGTCTCAAGTCTTTTGCAGCCTCCAACAAGTTTTCTTCCAGGATTGCCCTGTATTTAGCTCCATCCATCTTCCCATCAACTCTGACCAGCTTCCCTGTCCCTGCTGAAGAAAAGCATTCCCACAGCATGATGCTACCACCACTATGTTTCACAGTGGGGATGGTGTGTTCAGGGTGATGAGCAGTGTTACTTTCCCGCCACACATAATGCTTTGCAGGCCAAAAAGTTCAACTTTGGTCTCATCTGACCAGAGCACCTTCATCTACGTGTTTGCTGTGTCCCCTACATGGCTTGTGGCAAACTGCAAACAGGACTTCTTATGTCTTTCTTTTAACAATGGCTTTCTTCTTGCCATTCTTTTTGCCAGATTTGTGGAGTACACAACTTATAGTTGTCCTGTAGACAGATTCTCCCAGCTGAGCTGTGGATTTCTGCAGCTCCTCCAGAGTGACCATGGGCCTCTTGGCTGCTTCTCTGACCAGCACTCTCCTTGCTTGGTCTGTCAATTTAGGTGGACGGCCATGTCTTGGTAGGTTTGCAGTTGTGGCATACTAGTTCCATTTCTGGATGATGGATTGAACAGTGCTCCTTGAGATGTTCAAAGCTTGGTTTTTTTTTTAATAACCTAACCCTGCTTTAAACTTTTCCACAACTTTATCCCTGACCTGTCTGGTGAGTTCCTTGGTCTTCATAATGCTGTTTGTTCACGAGTATTCTCTAACAAACCACTAAGGCCTTCACAGAACAGGTATATTTATACCGACACACAGGTGGACTAATTAGGTGACTTCTAAAGACAATATATTGCACTGCATGTTATTTAGGTGTATTAGAGTACAGGGTACAGTTTTAGTTGCTTAAAAGTTTCATATAATTTTCGTTCCACTTCACAATTATGTGCTACTTTGTGTTGGTCTATCACATAAATCTCAATAAAAAACATTTTGGTTTGTGGTTGTAGGATGACAAAATGTGAAAAAGTTCAAGGGGTATAAATACGTTTGCAAGGCACTGTACATCAGAGTGCAAAGCAGAGTTCATAGTAAGTTCAAAGTGCAAAGTTCATAAAGATTAAAAAAATGACTGGGGTATTTACAAAGATTTTTATGAGAAAGAAAACTTCAAGCTATAAAAGCTATTGAAAACAGAAAAAAACTCAATAATCAGGTTTGTTACACACATTTCCCAAAAATTTTCCATTTTTGAGAAAGATTTTACCATTAGATGGCACCACAGCATTTTAAATACCAGGCTTTCAAAAACTACACAAATTTGGCAAGGAATGTCCCTGCCCAAAAAAAATCCCCTGTGGAAGTAAAATCCCCTGCTGGCTTAAGAAGATCTTTCATGCAGACACTACAGATTTTATGACCAGTTCCTTATGCACAGACCCATTTAGACTGTTATGTTTGGTATGTAAGACAGAAACAAACATCTCTAACAGTGGAACCACATGATGGTTTTGACAAGGGTGATACAATAAATCCTTTCATCAAACTGGGACGGGATTCTAGTGAACATAAGGTAGAGTTCTCTTCACAAATTCTCATTGATCTTATCCATAGATCTCCATTATCCATTGTCCATCTTATGAACTGTACACATTTACTGCACTCTGCAAACACTAACAGACATTTAGAACTCAAATGATTAACTAAAGTAGGTAAAGGAAAGTCACAGTGAAACATCAAGGTTAACATTATTGCACACAGTGTGAAAAACACACTGATTTGTGTTTTTCATTGACAATTTGATTTTAAATGCTCAGCTTTTCACTGAAAAACATTTCG
Organism: Botia kubotai; assembly: GCA_036877585.1. Classification (NCBI taxonomy): domain Eukaryota; kingdom Metazoa; phylum Chordata; class Actinopteri; order Cypriniformes; family Botiidae; genus Botia; species Botia kubotai. The sequence goes on along the minus strand of JAZGTI010020729.1, from coordinate 5,528 downwards.
CATGCAGTAAACACGAAAACCACTGACTACAAAAAAATGATACTTGGACATGTAACGCCAAGCTTATGTATCGTTACATCTTCCAATTAAAAACTCCCGAGGCAGATTCAGATGATGGTATCAGAAGATGTAACGACTGAGTGCACCTGGTTTCCTGTCGGCACAAACATTGTTTTCAGGAAGGTTCTTTCAGTGAAATAGTGTCGTACACAGAACTTTATTGACGTATCAAATTACAGTTTTAAAGCCATCCCATTTCGTTTTCATTAAAAAATGTTGGTGTAAACCAGTGAAATCATATGTCATTACTGCAGACCAGTGACTGTCCTCGTCTAAAAGGTACTTAAGCATAGTAAGGACAGTCAAACAACCAACATCTAAACATCTGAATGTTTTGCCATCAAACTGTATCATTTACACAACACAGAGCAAGTGTAACTTCATCACTAAGTTTAATTACTAGATTTTTTATGAATGGTCAGTAGGACAACTAATTTGACTAGCTGTCTGTGCACAAGGTTAGAGCCGAAAGAATTATATCAATGTCTGGAGCAGCTGTCCTTAAGTTTTATCACAGTATTGTAGATCTTTCTTTAATTAGATCCAGAGTGTGAGAGTAGTGGTTAGACTTCCTTTCTCCTGTGTAATACAAAAGTAGACATTGTACAGACTTTACAAAATTTAAGTCATTAAGCACTGAAAATGTTGATATTCCTGATACACTCGTGAGAGAAGTCACGGCTTCCAATTTGTGCACAAATTGTTATTTTGAGTCAAATCTCTACAATGATCCAGTTCATGTGATGACTAATTTGTTCACAAAACAGATTGATACAGTTCTCCAGTTCAACATGCTGATCCAATGACCCCCTTCAAACTATAATGACTCACCTTTGTGTGAGAAAAAGACTAAATATTAAAAGACTAAATTCAAATGGACCTTTTGTGATGTTTTGCATTCTTTTTCCTATACAATTCTTGAATTCTTATTTTGTTCTTAGTTTTACAGAAGACATACAGACATATGGGTGAACTTTATCTTTAAATAATGCAAGATATAACAACACTTTTGAAGAAACCAAAAGGGTACAACATTTAGTTTCTCAATCCAATTGAGAAAGAGTATGAACTATTRAAACAATTAGGAAAATAAACTACGATTTACTGACATTTGATGACATAATTATAGTGTTTCTATATAATTGTAAAAGTGGATATGCTGGACAACATCAACCCTAAATCACAAAAAAACTGATCTGATCTAACAAAAGATAAGCTAAACTGAAAGTTTGCTGTGTCACATAATGGTCATAACATGCAACTCTATGCAATACATTTTCTGATTGGAAAATGCCAGGTTTTACAGAATGAAATGCAAAACCTGGCATTAACAGTAACATTCACCAAGAACAAGCAATAGCCATCTCTGAATAAAAGGAACACTTTAACCAGCAATACAATTTCTGTTATTATTTACTCTCATGTCTTTATGTCGTGTTAGACTCATTTATCATTATTCTTCCTTGAAACACAAAGCGCAAGACTTTAAAGAATTTTAAAGCTCTTTCTATACAGTAACTGCATGAGTGCATAGTGACATGTGTGGACTGTATGTGACACAAAGCTACTCTATGACCTCCGTTAACTTGTAATATAGCTCACAAGTTGGACTAATTGTTATGTTTGTTTCTTTGTGTTTGTCCTTTTGGGGTGAACTATTCCTTTATGGAGGAACTAGACTAATCTGGTAAGGTTTATTTTAATATTGTTTAATGTACACTTGTGGAGAAGCTCTGACATCATCAAAGGGCCAAACATGATCAGACTAAATTCTGGGCACTATCCTTTATACAAAGACATATCAGGATGTGGGAATGTCAGACTGATAAAAGTATCTGGATGGATGGGGCATCTACCGCCCACAAAGTTAAAGGGGAAAAAATTACCGCCCACAAACAATAATGCCTCCATCAGAGTTAAAGGGAAATAAATTAAAGGTATCCTTGTGAGGCTCAAATGGAAACTAATGGGTGCAGGTCATTAACACTGTAGTCATGCCTTCAAACCCTTTTAGACGGCTAAACTCGGGGTTTAATTATTTTTGAACAAGTCTGGGCTCTGGCTTTCATAACCAGTATTACATGTAGAACACATCCCGTATGGTATCACCATGGTGTCTTTCAAGGAAGAAATTCAATAGTCTTGTCTCTACTTGCAGATTAAACTAAGACAATCACGTAGAAGCGGTGAAACTCATAAAACAATTCATGGTATTTCAACAGCTGGTGTATCTTCATGTTAAAACACTTATACGTGATTGTGCTCATTTTATCTTATTAGAATAATTTGGGCCTGCTGCTGAAATGAGTCAAATTTAAAAGGAATTAGAGTGTGTAGCATCATGAAAGGATGGACACTAAACATTGATTTGATTTTTACCTTTGTAGTTAAGACGTTTACCTATATACACCTGCTGATTTATACTGGGATTTATTTCGCTTACAGTATGACTGTTTAGTCATGGTAGTTTGAGATCTGCTTCACAACTTCACATAAACTCCTCCTTAAACTGTTTCGAGGCGACAACTTTATCTTTTCCATAGAAAACTGCATAAAGACCACGAAAATAAGCGTTACGCCCACCCAACCTATTCTTATATATCTGAAACAGTAAATGAAAGCCGCAAAGTCCATCCGCCATTGACCATTTACTCTTACCTTTAATAAAATCTCGGAGTGTGATCTCTTGATAAATCAGTGAAGAAAGGACAAAACAAGTCCTGAAACCGGTTTCACAAAGGTCCGTGTGAAAAATGGCCAGCAAATGAGAACTCAATGCTGTTTTAAAGTTAATCGCGCTCCTTATGAAAACTGCAAAGTACTCTTGTTACTTTGTGAATGACACTGCTCGTAGCACTTCCACCTTCACTGACCAATCACAGTCGGTGCACGGCATGACGTCACAATCGACCTTTCGCAGCCTCTGAAACTATAGAAGAAGCGTTCATTTATAGGTCACATCATGCCCAGCTTTCAACTGTGTCCGTATTAGTTTATTTCACCGGTCATTTCTTGGAATATTAGTTTAATCTGATCTTTAATTAACTTTATTTTTTATTTTAATTTATTTCTATGTGTTTATCAATCACAATAATCGTCGGTATTTGTAATTTTTAGGTAGAGTTCAACAAATAATTAAAAAAGAGCTACAAAACGCCACCGCATTCGAACGCCCCCTTTCTGTGACCCTGGATGCAATCAATCTCTCATCTTGACTATGCACTGTAGCTGACACTCTTTTACTCTTGTGGTTTCGAAGCTTTTGTTTTTATGATGGTTTTGTAAGACTGATTTAACGAAGCCCCTGCAATCATTTCTCGTGTTAAATGATAAATGGCTGGCCGTATTCTACTCAATACAATACTAATGGCAACTATCGTATGTGTTAAATGTACTTACATTTACACTTACATTTAAGCTATATATAATAAGTTATATATAATTTCTTATATCAGTGGACCACTGACCTTTGCACCTGGTCACAGAATACAGCAGGGGATTGTTAAGGCTGAGCTAAACTGAAAGGCTGCCTGTGTTGCAGAGATGGGTCAGAGGAAGAGAACAGCAGCATACTAAGCAATTAAATTATGTTGGCAGGGTTTGCTTTTAAATGCTGACTCTAAGCCAGCTAAGTTTTTCTCCTATGAGTATAATCTTGTAAGGAAATCTGGTGTTAAATTTGAATAAATTTAGGGACACCCCCAAAAACAAATGTTAAACTCAAACAGTTATGAAGTTATGATCATAAGTGTTTCGTTTTTTTTAACAACTATTGAAACCTACCTGAAGTTTGCATGGCTAAATGTATACAAAACTGAGTAAATTATGATTAAATATATAGTCACCACACAATTATTTAATATTTACACAGCTTTCCTGTAGCTCAGTGGTTAGAGCATGCGTTAACAACACCACGGTCATGGGTTCGATCCCAGGGATTGCACATACTCAGAAACAATGTATAGTATAATGCAATGTAAGTCGCTTTTAAGCGTCTGCCAAATGCATAAATGTATTTACTGTCTATTTAAAGTTAGGTTTTGACCAACAAAAACATAACTGAGATTTATTTCTTTGCACTGCAGCAAAATCTCACGCTCTCATTCAGTAACCCAACAGATCTAAACCGTTCTTTTTATTATTTTAAATTAGCATAAAAAGCATGACAGAAAAAAAAACTATGTTTCCATGTGATACAATTGTACAGAGAAAATCAACGAGATTTTTTTACACAACAGTGATACACAGCTAATGCTTTCATACAGATGAAAATAAGCCCTTTACAAAAAATATATCTCTACATTGTAACATAATAAATGTAGCGTTTGCCATTCAGGCTATGACAACCCAACTCTATCTATCTATATGTATCTTTTTGCTCAGAGAGACCTTTGAACCGATTTGTGTTGTCATTTGTGTTGTGGGTTCCCTGGGTGTGTTTATATTTGGTCGGGAGTGTTTAAGGAAATCAGATGACAAAGGATTGAAACATACAAGCGAAAAATACACAACTATATAGTATGTTGACAGAGACAATGCCTTTGTTCTTTCTGTTTTGTAACTGAATTACAAAACACCCTCAAAAAGACAAAATCAAAGGGAAAAAAAACATACAAGATACAAAATAAGTTAACAGGAAACAATTACTTATTGCTGTATTATCAATAAACAGACCTTGTTTCCATTTCCCGTTTTTAGAAAAATTTTGTATTGGTCCTTGGAAAAACAGTGTCTTTATCAATCCGCAGTTCAAGATGAACTACATTATCTTCCCAGCACCGTGAGATGTACAGCTCTGCACAAGCAGCGTTTTTTGTTTGAATATCAGTGGAGTAAAAAGGTCACACAATAACCCTTGTCATCTGTCACACAACAAGAAGGGGTTTAAAACACTTGCAAATGTGTTTGAAATGAGGGTTTGAAATGTAGTTTAAACATTTGAAAATCTGAGGGGTTTTGAGGATGAAGGGTCCAGAGGATGGTTACTCTTGAGCTTCCTTCCCAGTCATTCTGTAGATCTCTGTAGGTCCATCCACATGTGTGATGGTGGTGGTTAGTTGTATGTCCTCACCACTGTTTCCACCCTGATCACCTACTGTACATGGAGAAATAAAATTATATTAGTAATGCCTACAATGTGATTGGTTGAAAATAAATTCATACTAATTGTGGCTTTGTATTAATCTTATGAACAGACCACTAAATTCAGTCAAAAAATCAGATTTTTTGGTTCATACAATGCTCAGCATAAATGAGTACACCCCACTACATTTGTCAGAAAACCTTTAGTTTCCTTTCAGAATCAACATTTTCTATGAGATACTATACAACAAAATACTCCCACAAATGTGGGCCATTGATTGCAAACAAGACTTGTTAATTTGCACACACAAAAAAGTGATTTTCCTAACAAATTCATTCAAGCCCATGTTGCAAAAATGAGTACACCCCAATTATAGTCTTAGGAG
>JAZGTI010020727.1:0-10485 GCA_036877585.1 Botia kubotai | reverse complement strand
TGAAACAGGAAACAGTGAGGAAGAAGAAGATGCTTCGGCCAATGTCATCAATGACTTCATCTACCAAGGGGCCAACCTTCACAACCAGACGGACCACACGGGTGAGACCGCCCTGCACCTGGCGGCCCGCTACGCCCGATACGCCCGCGCAGACGCCGCCAAAAGACTTCTGGAGGCCAGCGCAGATGCCAACATCCAGGACAACATGGGTCGGACTCCGCTGCATGCCGCAGTGGCTGCAGACGCGCAGGGAGTTTTCCAGGTGTGTGTGGAATTGTATATGGGAATACAGTGTAATATTCTCAGTTACAGTATTTCTTTGAGAATAATTCAGTGTTTAATTATTCTGCAGATTCTGATACGAAACCGGGCCACAGATCTAGACGCCCGCATGCATGACGGCACCACACCTCTGATACTGGCTGCGAGACTGGCCGTCGAGGGGATGGTGGAGGAGCTCATTAACTGCCATGCTGATGTCAACTCTACTGATGATTCTGGTATGACTGCGTTTATGTTCGTCAAAATCATTCAGTGTAAAGGTTTATGCTTAAAGGTGCAGTAAGCAATTTCTGAGAATCTGTTCATATTTGATATTGACACCCAAACAAACACACCCCTCCCTTGATTGCTCTGATGTGTGTGTTTTGTGTCTGTGCTGCAGGTAAGTCTGCTCTGCACTGGGCAGCTGCTGTGAATAACATGGATGCAGCTGTTGTGCTGCTGAACAACGGCGCAAATAAAGACATGCAGAACAATAAGGTGAAGAGCACTCGATTGCATATCACAAATCATGCTGTGTTTCATTATTCCACACTGAACTCATTCCACACATTTTATGATACACTTCAGGCTAACAGCAGAAGAATGCTTTCGGCTTTCAAATACATTTCCTTTGTCATGTTTCTGCCGCTCAGGAGGAGACTCCACTGTTTTTGGCAGCCAGAGAGGGAAGCTACGAGACAGCTAAAGTTCTCCTGGAGCATTTCACAAACCGAGAGATTACTGACCACATGGACCGTCTCCCGCGGGACATTGCGCAGGAAAGAATGCACCACAACATTGTGCGACTCATCGACGAGTACAACTGCAGCCCACCCATACACACTGCCCCCCTCTGCACCACCCTCTCTCCACCCCTCTGCTCTCCCAACACCTTCATGGGTGTCATGAAGCCCTCCGTCCAGAGTAAAAAACCCAGAAAGCCAAGTGTGAAAGGCATTGGGTGCAAGGACAGCAAAGACATGAAGGTCAAGAAGAAGAAGGCGCAGGATGGCAAAGGAAACTTGTTAGACAGCTCGGCTGTTCTCTCACCAGTGGATTCCCTGGAGTCGCCCCACGGGTACATTTCTGATGTCACCTCCTCACCTCTGATGACATCACCCTTCCAGCAGTCGCCCGCCATGTCGCTCAATCACTTACAAAGAATCTCAAATACTCACATGGATGTCAATCAACTGGGTATGGGCAACAAGCCGGATCTTGCCCACCTGCAGTTTGACCCTTTACCCCCACGACTTACCCACCTGCCGGTGGCCATTTCCAATGGCTTGTCCAGTATGAATGGCCAGTGTGAGTGGCTCAGCCGCATGCACAGCAGCATGGGTCAGCCCAATCAGTTCGGAGAAATGAGGAACACATCAGGTCAGAACAACCTTCACCAAACCAGCCAGCTCAGTCTCATGACATCTCTCCACAACGGTCACCCCGCTGCCTCCCTGTCTCAGATGAAGAACTACCAAGGCCTGCAAAACACACACCTTACCACGCAGCCGCATTTAATGCAGGCACAGCAGATGCAGCAGAACATGCAACAGAGACAGCAGCCCAGCATCCAGCTGCAGCACCAAAGTGCAAATCCACCCAGAAGCGTGAGTCAGAACTTCATCAGCAGTGATCTGGGTGGAACAGATCTCCAGCAGAGCGCAGGGAACAGCATGGCCATCCACACCATAATCCCCCAGGAGACCCAGTTACTGAACCCCAGGTCTCTGGGTCCCAGCATGACTGGCACACAGTTCCTGACCCCGCCCTCCCAGCACAGTTACTCGGCCACCATGGACAGCAACACCCCCAGCCACCAACTTCAAGTGCCTGATCACCCTTTCCTCATGCCCTCTCCGGGCTCACCCGACCAGTGGTCCAGCTCCTCGCCCCATTCCAATATGTCAGACTGGTCAGAGGGGATTTCCAGCCCTCCCATCAGCATGCAGTCACAAATTGAACACATACCTGAGCAGTTCAAATAGATCTCAAGAAAGGTTTTTTTTAAAGGTTAAAGGCTGCTTTTTAAACCGCACCATAAGTCTGCTTACTGAAAGGTCTTTTTTGTGCCTGTTTTTTAATTTATTGAAATATTCCATATTTATACATTTACTTTGGCAAAAGAAATGATCTTAATAATGAAGTTACATTTTTAAATTGTAATGATTTAGTCAGCAATACTTGTGTATATTGTTCAAATGTAAACACTGGGTATTTATTGGTTTTGAAATTTCTTTGTTTCAGTTGACGACTGGCCATCATTGTGTTTTTGTACCTCATATTGTACAAATTTGTAAAAACACAAAGTTTTTGTGAGGGCATTTTAGAGAGCATGTTTTTTTTGCAACACTCTTCAGTGTTATAATGTTTCATTAGATTTTTGTTGTCTTAAGCTGCTTTCCGTTAGTAGGAAATAAATGACACATTGACAAACAATGATTTTTGGATTTTGGTCTGGTTATGTTCTCATTACTTTTTGTTATAAATTCTGAAGTAATGGTGTTACAGTTGAACATTTTTATAGTGATTATCTTCTTTTTGTTGTATTAAATATCTGCTAAAGCAGATTTTTTAATGTCCACTGTGAGCGAGGATCTGAACTACTTACAGGAAATATTTAAAGTTGGCTTGTGTAAAACAGGTGCGACATCAGACGCTGTATTTGTAAGTCAGGTGTATATTTCCTCCAGTTTTGTAGAACTGGTCATGTGACCAAAAGTGTCTGTTTCAAATTGAACTTTTCTTTACTGTACTTTTGTATGTTTGTTTGAGCCTATGGCTAATGTAAATATATATATACTGTACAAGGTTGTCGTGTAAACAAGATTTTGTTTCAGAAATCGTATGTGCGCTATAGAAATGTCAAATATTAATGCTATAAAGTTTTCTATCATATGCAGAACATGTATTTTGTTCTCAGTATCACTGGGATAGAGGCAAATAATATAGATGTACAAACCAAATGATTAGAAGATACAGCATATAAAATAACATAATTAGATCATTTATGACTCACTGTTTATTGACCATTAGTTTGCTACAAAATCAGTCACTATAAAAGGTGGTGTTATATTATCCTCTTAAAGTCATCAGTACTTCTGAATGTGTTGTTTTTCCAGAAGTATGAACAGCACTGATTCTGTAAATGTTACCGGTTTGTAAATGTAGTTTACAAACACATTTGTACACATTTGAGTTTTCGGTTGGTTCACCTGTTTGTAAATATTTCTTTGAATAATAAAATATACCAAATATATCAATATGTATTGTGATTTCTGTCTCTAGTGTTGTATTTCCCAAAACATCTATTTGTCTTTAACTTTTAATGGATATTAAAATGCAGTTATAGTCCCGCAATTCTTTCACTTCAGAAGCTGATGATAAATTCTCACACCGGGCAAAGACCTTAAAGATGGCAGAGATATAAATGATAAACTACTGTTTATTACATATGCATAAGTTAATACAGCTAAAAAGTATGTTTTTTCCCTTCATGGCTTTTGTTGTTTCAATATAATGCTGAATTAAATAATGAATAATATAACCTAGACCTGCAGCTCAAAGTTACAAAGAATTGGCTTCGTTTCTGTATTTAATTAAAATAATATTAATATTTATGGGTGAGGTGATTATAAATATCAGCTGTTCCAGGAACTGTCACGGCAGTGGTGTCAAACATTGGCCTGCAGCGTCATGTTCTGGTGCACAGGTACCATCATTTACTGTATTTACAGCGCCATCTGCTGCTGAGAGGAGAAATATATGGAATGTATGTGTCTTCCACAAGGGGGACCCCTTCCTGAAGGGGTCGTTCACCCAAAAATCATTTGTTATTTTCCCATCATTTACTCACCCTCATGTCATTCCACTGTTGTTTGGTTACCAACATGCTTCTTTTGTGTTCTTCAAAAGAAAACAAATCATACAGGGAAATGATGGGAGTAAATGATGGAAGAATTTTCATTTTTGGGGTGAACTATCCCTTTAATTTGCACACAGGCAGTCATAACCAGCTGAATATTGTTAAAATAAACCTTTATTACGAAAGGTGAATTTATTTAAGAACTAGAATATGACTGAATTGTAAATCAATTGTTTGATCTCAGAAAGTGACATTGGTAGGAACCTTCCTGGACTCTTTGGTCTATTAACTTGTAAAGGTAGAGTTTACCCCAGAATGACAACAACATCAGTGTGGATGAGTAAATGACAACAGGAGTTTCATGGTAAATTAGATTATGTAGCTTGGATTGAACTTTCTGTCATTTACACAGTACAAGTACAGAGCAAATGAAATACAATCAGTATCCAACCTGAAGAACAACCAGAAGAGCAACCTGAAGAGCAACCTGAAGAGCAACCTGAAGAGCAACCAGAAGAGCAACCTGAAGAGCAACCAGAAGAGCAACCAGAAGAGCAACCAGAAGAGCAACCAGAAGAGCAACCAGAAGAGCAACCTGAAGAGCAACCTGAAGAGCAACCAGAAGAGCAACCTGAAGAGCAACCAGAAGAGCAAACAGAAGAGCAACCAGAAGAGCAACCTGAAGAGCAACCAGAAGAGCAACCAGAAGAGCAACCAGAAGAGCAACCAGAAGAGCAACCTGAAGAGCAACCTGAAGAGCAACCAGAAGAGCAACCTGAAGAGCAACCAGAAGAGCAAACCGAAGAGCAACCTGAAGAGCAACCTGAAGAGCAAACAGAAGAGCAAACAGAAGAGCAAACAGAAGTATGTTTGCAAATGAGCTAAATCATCTTACATGTCATTGGACAGCTCTTCCTGTCTATGTGGGTGGTTTCTAGCCAGTCTGAACTTCAGACAGCACCACACCCTGTTGCTGAAGTCAAATGCATTCACCTTGCTGTATGTCTGCCTTTCAGCAATTTAGTTACACCTACTGGACAAATCAGACCACATCATCAGACCACATCATTAACTGGCACATTTTATCTCCACACTCTTTTAAATAAAGGTTCCTAAAAGGTTCTTTGTTGGGCTGTATGGTTCCATTAGGATCCTTTAACATCCACAGAAACAGCTGCACAAACGGTACCTTGCGGTGGAGAAAGTTCCATAGACTATGGAAAGGTAAGATAGATCTTGCTTTTAAGAACCCTGGACTAAATGGTTCTTTGGGCAACCAAGAAAAGGTTCTTCTATGGCATTACTGTGAAAAGCATCATCATTGAATAAGAAACTCTGTCATCATGCAGACAGATTTATCTGTGTGTGCCGGCTCGTTTGTTCAGTATATGAGGATTTTCTGCATGTCTCTGATAACTGTTTGTATTGCTTGATTGCTGTGTTGTAAAATATGCAGATATGTATGATCTCTTCAAATTAATAGATTTTTTGATTTACTGTCTACCACAACTTTTTAATAGATTTACTGGCTATCACAGGTTAGGCGAGTGAACACTTGTAAGCGACACAATGCAATAGTATTCTTGCATGTCTACTGCAGACTTACAGGAACATTTTTCCCACTGTGTATGTATTTATGACTGGGTCACACCAGGGTGTGTTCCTGGATCAGCATCTTTTGTTACCCTGGAATAACTTTATAACAGTCCTAATAATGGTGTTTCAACTGTATTGACAGTGTCATTTTATAGACTTCCACTGATTTTATATCAGGTTAATGATGTTTTCTATACCTCAACCCTGACCCCAGAGATCATCCTGTTATAAGTTTATTTCTTCATGAGGAGCTAAAAATGTCCTCACAAGGTCAAAAATGATCAGGTATTACCTATACCTGAGGGGACATTTGGTCCCATAATGTATTGAAAACCAGTACACACACACACACACACACACACATGCAGTTTGCTGGGACTGAACGTGGCCTCATGATTTCCTCCGCAGCCTTTAATCTGCTCTCATTTCTCGGCCGCACATTTACTGCAGCGGACTGTTGATCGCTCGTTATCCGGGAGGTAGGTGGCGGTTTTGGTGTTAACTGCTGGTAAAGAGTCTGTTGATCTGGGTAAAGCAGCAGCGTTAGCCGTTAGCCGCTGCTAACTGTGTGCTAGTCCAAACATGCAAACCAGGTTGTGGTTTGTACAGTATCGATTACAGAAGGTTCAGACTGTCTCTCAATGCGAGTGTTAGCAGGTTAACTCAACGATTTCCTCTCTTTATCTCCTCAGGTGATGGCTAGCTAGTTAGGTTGACTTTAATCTAATCACTCCACGAGCTCATCTTAGATTTAAGTGGCCAGGTTTGCTTTGCAAAGTTTTTTTTAACAATTGTACTTGTGGTTTGTGTTCACTAATATTATTTCCATACATTGGGGCGGATAGTGTGAATAAAAGATACAGGTGATGCGAGAGTCCTGGAGACTTACAGAAATAAGAGACTGTTCCACCCAAATGTTTGATAGAGCAATAATGGACATTAAATGATGATTCTGATGTCCATGCGTTTGCAGACGCTGGTCGTAGGATGGAAGCGGAGCTGGGCACTGACAGCGCCCGCGGGAAGATGGAGGCGGCCGGCGACGCGCTGGACATCGTGCCGCTGGAAATGTATGATTCAGCCCGGGCGAAAATAGCGGCCAGTCTGCGGTGGCTCTTCGCCAAAGCCTTCGGTATTTATTTAGGAATCATATAGAAGTGTCAACAACTTGATTTACTAACTGACCCAACGTGACATATGATCAGTTTGCCCTTAAGACAGGTACCGCGGCGGTAACATGGTATTTTGAGCTGTCATAGTCATGTACCATGAGTTTTACATGGTGCTTCGAAGAATATACGTACAAAACATAGTGTTGCTGTGGTATTTATTGATATGGTACATTATAAATATGATCATGCACTGGTACATTCCCAACATGTCCAAAACACCATGTTTAAAAAGCCACGGGACATTTCTGTATTTCTGTCATAACCATTTATGTTTTGTTTGCTACAGAGCAAGCAGTTTGGTGTACAATGACTATGGCAAGCATTTTTTAACATTTAATCCTTAATATTTATCAGTATCTATTTTTATACTACTAGTACTTATTTTTTAGTTACAAGTTTTTATTCCATTAGTTTCAAGTACTTATTCATTAGGTACTACTTTCTAAAATAGATACTAGTGCTTATTAGATACTAGTTAATATTAATTAGATACCAGCACATTTATGAGATACTAGTGCATGGTTAAATAAAGTACGTTAAATAAAGTACCTAGTACTTACTAGAGCTGCACAATTAATCCAAAAACTAATATTGATTATGATACCGGTACATCAATTGCGTAACATATGTTACCATAGCAAATTTGATCCTCTACCTCAAACCGTCTAGTGCCAACCAGCTTTATGTGGCTTACCAGAGGGGGCAGGTGTGTATGCATGATGAATGATTGGACCCAGTGTCTTCAGATTGAATAATATGATACTCCTGGGGCATTCTTGTTGAGCGAGTGTGGATGTATGTGTGCTGGGTGTGGATGGAGCAGTGACTGGCCAGACTGGGGCCTGTCTGCTCTTTCTCTCCTCTATATGAGCCTGTTGGTTGTAGCCAGACCCCAGCTGCCAAAGTAAAAGTGTGTCTGCGCAAGAGCTGTGCAGATAAGAGCAAAGCTTTTCACACCATCACTCTGCTGTCTAGCACATTGTGGTTAGAAATATAGCAAGGCCTCATGATCAGATTAGATCTACTTCCTGTTTTCCCCAGACATGCGCTTCCGAGGCCAAACCTGTACAAAATGTGCGTGATTGAGTGCGAGATCTTTATTTTTTATAGTTACCTAATGTTTTGTTTTGTTTACCTTTTATTTTGCATTAACAGCAGTTAGTTTTAACTGACACTTCCATAACTGTACATTTGACCAGATAAATGGTGTATTTTAGAAATAAAGGCTTTGTAGCAGTTTTATCTAATTGGTTTTTGCTAATTATCTCATTGGTTTTTTGCCTTCCTGAGACAGATCTTAGCATCAGAATGTCACAGAGAAATCAGCCACTAAGTTCTTTTCACCATCAGCATCTTTATTTTGTTGTCTAAATCATAGTTTTCTTTCCCTGTCAGATCACATCCCAGAGGACCTTCAGGACGCTTTCTACATGGACCAGTACGAGCAGGAGCACATTAAGCCCCATGTGATCCACTTGCTGTTGTCCTGTGAGCTGTACTGCCGTGTGTGCGCCCTCATTATTAAAGGAGACCAGGTGGCCAGTCTGCAGTCCCACCAGTCAGTCATTCAGGCTTTGTCTCGCAAAGGCATCTATGTCGTGGAAGGCGATGACACGCCGGTTACAGAGTCTGATCTCACCTGCCAGCCAATCAAAATGGTGCGTTGCATTCAGAGCATATTGTTCATTTCTTTAAATGAATAGTTGACCCAAAACTGAAAATCTCAGCAAATATTTACATAATTAAATTAATATAACGTGTAACGTGTATATAATGTAAATTAATAAAGAAAAGCGTGACTAGTTGACTAATGGCTTAAATGAACCTGTCGACTAGGAGAATCTTTAGTTGCATCCCCAATATAAAAAAATATTATGTCAAATAAACTGTTATATTTTAGGATCTTCAAAGTAGCCACCTTGTACCTAGAATTTATCCACTGGCCTCTTGAGGGAGCACTTTGGGAAGCTTTAAAACAGTATTGAATGATTTCGTGTCTATTTTAAGCTGTTACTGGCAGCTTTTTCTTTGTCCAAATCTTCTTTTTTAAAAAAGTTTTTAAATAAAATTGTAATTTTTTTAATGACAGAAAATCAGTTTGCATGATTAATGTTTGGTTTGTTAAAACATTTAAGCGTTGCTTTCACCTGTGTTATGTGGCGCAGAGCTCCCATATCCCCATGATTGATGCTTTGATGATGGCCTACACCGTGGAGATGATCAGCATCGAGAAGGTCGTGACCTGTGTGAAGCGTTTCTCCACGTTCAGTGCCTCTAAGGAGCTTCCCTTTGACCTGGAGGATGCTATGATCTTCTGGATCAATAAGGTGTGTGGCTTGGCTCTCAGTCATCACAATTTGTTTAGTTTAACACGCTGTTGTATTAAACTGTTCATGGTAACAGCTTAACCTGCCTTTAAACTTAATACACTTTATATAATGGTATGAACAGCTGGGAAAGGTTAAGGTAGACTGACGATTGATCATGTTTGTGCCAGTTTGTGTTACAGAAATCCTCCTAGCTGATCTGTATCTGTCTAGTCTAGTCATATTTTTCATTCCATGTAGGGTTAGGCACACAACTGGCCTTTTAATGTCCAATCAGAATGAGTTAATTTATGTTAGCATGAAGACTTCTGATGGTGCTTTTAATAGGAGGCTGTCCAAACTGGGATGTGTGTGGTGGATCATTTTATGTGTCTTAACACATCGTAATACTGTATGGTAATACAGTGTGTGTAATACAGTGTGTGTAATACAGTGTGTGTAATACAGTGTGTGTAATACAGTGTGTGTAATACAGTGTGTGTAATACAGTGTGTGTACTGCAGGTGAACTTGAAAATGAGGGAGATCACAGACAAGGAACACAAATCAAAGCAGCATCTGCTGGGATCTCCCAGTCACCAGAAGGTACCAGATTCTTCATGCTGTTTTTCCCTCAGATTGTAAAACACTCTGATTCTCTGGATCCATTTACACCTGGTCTTAACAACTGTCTCAGGGACTCAGTTGCAAGCGCACACTGCTAAATACAGGTGTAAACAGAATCCACAGCACACAAGTATGGTGTCATATTTGTGTCACCAGGGGTTGAAACAGCACCTTGAATTATACGACCAACAATCTGAATAATAAGCACCTCAATTTTTACAACCTGAATTTCAAGGAGGTGAGTTCATAAAACATTTCTTCAAATATTTAAAATTAAGACCAAAAAATTCAATGATATTCAATGAAATTCAAGCCCTGGTGATATAAATCTGATGCCATAGATCAATAGTATTAAAACTGTGAACCGCGGGCCATAGAACCGAAGGTCTATAATAAAGGGCTTTATGACTTTGTATGCGGCTTCAGACTGATTCGTCACTTGTCATTATCTCAAAACATTGTTCACACAGTGATGACACCAGATGTTAAAACCAGATGTGAACCTCAGATGCAAATGCAGGTGTGAAGTGAAATCATATCCAGTGTGTTATCCAGTGTGACCAGAGACACCTTATGGCAATGATCTAATATCTTCAGTGTCATCGTTCCATTTCTCCTCTAACCTCATAGCAGGGTCACATCTGTCTGCTCTTCCCCCC
>JAZGTI010020726.1:0-10485 GCA_036877585.1 Botia kubotai | reverse complement strand
CGAGATTGTGCCTTGTAGCCGTCTCTGACTGTGGTGTAGCAGTGGTCCAGTGTCCTTTCACCCCTGGTGGGGCAGCTGATGTGCTGGAAAAAGTTAGGCGCTGCACGTTTGAGGTTGGCACTATTAAAGTCCCCCGCCACAATAAGCACAGCAGTTTGGTGCTGTATGAGTGCTTCATGCAGCTCGCATAAAGCAATGTCCGTGTCTGCCTGAGGTGGAATATAAACAGCGCTGACTATGACCGATGTAAACTCCCGAGGAAGATAAAAAGGATGACATTTGATGGTCAGTAGTTCCAGGTTGGGTGTGCATGTGCGTGTGAGAGGAACAATGCTCGCCCTGTCGCACCAGCTGCTGTTCACCATTAAACACACACCGCCTCCTCTTGATTTTCCCGAGTCCAGTGTGCGGTGAACCGAGAAGAACTCGGCCGGCTGGCGTGGTCCGGCACCGCTGGGTTTAGCCATGTCTCGGTGAAGCAGAGGAGATTGCAGTCCCGAATGTCTCGAAAGTATTCCCTTAGCAATAACATAAGCAAGAACTGAACAAAGGCGGTAATTCAATAACCTAATTGTCGGATATCTTGCATATCTTTGTTGAAAAATTATCAAGCAATATATACAATTATTTAAAACACTCAGAGTGCACCCCTAATCTTGACCCCTGTGCCGATAAAGAGTTATATCAAAATTGTTAATTAAGGATCTTATTGGGTTCCAAATTCTTGAAAATATTTTTTGTTTATCTGTTATATTATATCTCAGCTCTTCTAGGGGTAACACATAACTTAGGTCTCTTAGCCAAACTTCGGCACAACTTCAGACTACATAATTTTGCTAAGATAATGCATAAAGAAACAGCTTGTGACATATCCTTCCTATATCTGAGGTATCTCCAAAAATGCCAATTTTTGGCAAATTAAGTTTATATGCTTCTGAATTTAATCTGAATATACTTTGCCAGAATAGTCTAATTTTATGACATCTAAAATAAATGAGACAACGTGCGGTCTGAGATTTTACATTTGTTACATATTGAGGATACTTTTGGGAAAATCTTATGTAATTTGGTCTTTGAATAATGAAGTCTGTGAATAACTTTAAATTGGATGCTCTATTAACGCAAAGTGCACTATGCCTTGCGTTAATAGGAAAATTGTCTTAATGAAATTCATGAATGCTGTATGACTCACTAGACAGTTCTGTACCAAGTTCCTTTTCCCACTCTTGCCTAATATGATCAGTGTTTACATTTACCTTTTCCAGTAGTAAAGCATAAAAGAAAGAAACAGTGCCTCATTCTATTGGACTACGATTACGTTTTCAAAACCAGTGAAATGTTTCCTAGTAAAATCTCTAATTTGTAAATACCAGAACACATCTGTAGATAAAAGGTCATATTTTAATTTAGTTGATTAAATTAGCAAAATCTATTATCAATATATAGATCCCTTGTAGAAATTAAACCCTTATGCATCCATTGAGAGAAAACCTTGTCTAAGCCAGGGCTTGTTTTTTTTTATTGGACTAGCCTTTAAAGATGTTGTTCTACAAGAAGTTCTTTCTAACCAAACCCATTCTGATATCTCCACTTTATTCTCTGGAGTTTGTCTCCACCAAGAGAGGAACTGTAAATTAGCGACCCAGTAGTAACATCTGAAGGAAGACTAAATCCTCGTGTTTTGGGCTTGCATAGATGTTTTTTAGATATTCTGACAGCTTTATAATTCCATAAAAATAAAAAAAAGACTCTAATTTTGTAAATAGTTTCACCGGTATCAGAACTGGTATGGATGAAAATAAATATAGAAATCGAGGCAACATTACCATTTGAATTGCATTGATCTTTCCTGCCATAGACATAGGTAAAGTGCTCCAAAATTTTATATTCTTATTTAGCTGATTTACTTTCGCATGCCAATTCACCTTTAGAAGTGCATCTGCCTTTTGTTGTGATTATGATTTCTAAATGTTTAAATGAATTATGATTAATGTTAGGTGGTATAGAACTTAAAAAACATGTCAATATTCTCTGTTAGGGGCATTAACTCACGTTTTAAAAAAAGTATTTTTTTCATTGTTAATGTTAACAAATATCTATTATCATTAACTATTGGTTTTTGAATGTATGTGTATCTGAGAGCCTTTGAAACACGTGCACTACCTTAAGATGTTTTTGTTAATGTAAAATATATCTCATTGTCATGTTCTAGGCTTGTTTATTATATTTATCTAAAAACTAAGAATTTTACACCCTTAACGTTGTGGCAGTTTTTTCCCTGTGGTATCAAAAATGGTGTTGAATATCGATATTTTTCAAGGTATTGTATCGAAGTTAGTAATTCCAGTATTGTGACAACACTATTATATAATATTAATATATAATATTATATAATTGGCCTCGGCTGATTCGGTTCCCCCGCTTGAGGTCGTTGCTTGATATCTTTTTTCCAATACTATGGAAATGTTGTGGATTATTAACTTCTTGACACACTTCTGAACAACTTTAAAGGTTAAAAGTTAACTTCATTCATTACAAAATTATTTGGAGGATTAGCAGAGCTTAGACGAAAGCGACTTTCTCCATACAAAGCGTAACCAGAACCCCCAAAGTCAGCAAATGCTTTGATAAAGTCTGTGTGGTACCCTGGCGACCTGTATACAATATCCAGTGAAAATGACAAACTCGATTTATCATTAACACCATATGAAGTTATATTGAGCACCATTACTTCAAAAGAATTGTATCTGAAATCAGATCTCTGGGTAACTTTAAAAATGTTCTTATAAAGTGCAGCAACCCCCCCTTGCCTTATGGACGATTTGACTTATGGAGGGTTGTTATGCTTATAACAGTAAGTTTAACTCATTTAATGTAATGTAATTGTAAAGAATGGATCAGAGGAGTTAGGATCCATTTGCAGTTCTTTAATAGAATAATCAACAGGCAGGGTCAGATAACAGTAAACCGGTATAGTGGAGGCAAGACAGACAATAATCGTTAAACAGGCACAGATCAGGGCAGTCAGCAAACAATCCAAAACGGTAAGTACAATCCAAGATCGAGGCAGGCAGCAAACAATCACAAACGAGAACTACAACCCAAAAACAGGGCAGGCAGCACACAAAGCGGTAAACGTGAACAGTCCAAGATCATACACAGAGAAACACAACCAGAATATAACAAGGAAAAACGCTCCAGTCCAGTTTATGTAGGGTGTGGTTGATGGAGATCAGGTGGCAAACAGAAAAGGGATCAGATCCAGGTATGCATCATTGTGGGAAATGTAGTTCGATAAATGTACAAGTTAATATTCTGGAGACGGTTCCCTCTGGTGGCGGAGCCGAAGCGATACTGGAGCCTCCTCTGTAACAGTAGTTGTTTTGGCCATATTTCTGTCAAACAGCACATTTAGGTTATGATCCGTAATCATATCATTAACAAAAAAAGCGCTTTAATAGGGAACAATCTAATATTACACTGCATTCTTTAGTATTATCTTTAGCAGTCTTCGACTGAAGGAGATGAGCATTATTTTTGCCAACCTGAATAATAATCTTACTTAATTTTCGTTTAGCTTTAGTCAGCACATTTAAGTTTGCTTTGATGTCAGGTGCTCTGGCTTCTGAAAAAAAATTGACAATGGTGTCCAGTGCCTCTATTTTCATATTCCGTACCATAGAATCTTTGATAGGGCACTTTCAATAGATACCTTAGTGGGTGCATCACTGAGTGGGGAAAACCTTTTTGAAACAAATCGGAATGCACAAAATTTCTGCTGTGGAGAGTCTGCAACCCGAACCAAACAATGTATGTTCGCATCCAAGGTCTGCTTTAAAGCCCTATCACTTACTATCCTCAAGTAATGTTTGGATGCGCGTTTCTAATTCTGAAATCTTCTGTCAGTCCAACTATTTCCCTACATTTATCACTTGTGAAACCCTCATCGCTGACAGATAAGGCTACACTAAATGTGGTAAACAGTGCATGTAACAATAACAGGAGAAGATGCCACAACTCACAGTGTTTGTTGATTTATTCCAACTTACTGCAGTTGTTTCATGAACTTGAAATAGATTAAAACACAGGAAGTAAAGACAGTAAACACAAAAGACAAGCTAGCATGGCACTAACCAAATAGTTATCTATAGTGGATAACAATCCAAAGCTAGTGGTATCTGATTAATTCAATATGATAATATGGTAACTTAGCAACTACTTGTCTACTACCTACCAGTCATTTGATTATTAGTAGACTGTCAGCTTAATGTCAATTAACATTTGACTTAGTTGCAAATTATGAGTTAGTTAAAATGTAGTAGCAAAGTTACTTATAGCTGTCAGAATGTCTTTGATGACTATCAAAATAAAGCGTAACCAAGCGTTTGTGTTATACTGTGCTAGTAGTCACGCCTTTTGCCTTTTATCTACTTTTAGACTTTTATCTACTTTTAGACTTCTTTTCTGCCCCATCCACTCTTCCTCTGCCATGGATGCAACAGATGGGTGTTGGAACAGCTGCCTGAATGATGAAGACTTGCCTCAGATGGATGGCACATGTGATGCTTGTGAACCAGATGAGCCTCAGGCAGCTAGTTTTGTATGTGCGCTTTGTTGCTTTGCATTCTGCGTCAGCCACGCAGACAAACATTCACAAAGCACCGGTCACCAGCTCCAACCGTACTGTTCCCAAGACCCACAGCCTGAGAATGGGCTGCTGAGAGAGAGTCGGGTGTCTGAAAATAGGGCGGAGGCTGCCGGAGGTGAGGAGGCTAAACTGACTCTTCAGCATGTAGCAGGCAAAAGAGACATAGTGACGGTGGAGAGACTGAAATGTAAGGAGCATGGACAGGAGGGCTCACTTTACTGTAAAGATGATGAGAGGATCATTTGCGTGGTGTGTGCCGTGCAGGGAGAACACAGAGAACATGAGATGATCACCCTCAAAGAAGCCTACCTATGGCAGAAGGTCAGTAAACGTGCACAAAGATGAGCTCTACATTAAAATAAATTGTAGAGATGCACCAATTACAATTATCTTGAAAAATTGTGATTTCTTTGTGTGACCTGCTGATACAGATTTTTGCTGATTCCAATTTCCAACTGACAAGTAAAAACTATAATTTTGTTTGATATACAAACAAAAATTTACTTCTTTTACCTTAACAACTTTCAAAATAGTGTTCTTTGACTGGAAAGAGTTAGAACTAATTAACTAAAATAAGTTTCTGTATGTAACAAAACAGATGTCATTAAATTGGCCTTTTTCTCTTTTTTTTACTTTAATCTATCAAAAGTTTTAGATGATATGAATGGTCCCTTGTTGCATGGGCTGTGTGTCTCTGATAAATGTTATATCTTTTTCTGTAACATTTTATTTCGATCCACTTTAGACATTCTACTAACTGTAAACATCTTAGCAACTACTTGTCAATAACTTGGGGCCAGTTGTGGCCTACTGGCTAGTGAGTCGGACATGTAATTGGAAGGTTGCTGGTTTGATTCCAGCGCTGGCAGGTAGCAACTTAAGTGCCTCTGAGCTACCTATCCCTGATTGCTCCCCAAGTGCAGAAGTGTGCTGCCCACTGCTCCAGGTGTGTTTGTTCACTCCTCACCAGTGATGGGTTAAATGCAGAGGTCAAATTTCAGGTATGGGTTACTATGGGTATCTGACAAATGTCACTTTTACTACCATCATCATTATAATATTTGTAGACTGCTTAATATTGCATAACATGCAGAGTGTGGCTTGGCATTGTCTCGCTGAAATAAGCAGCGATGTCCCTGAAAAAGACTTGAATGGCAGCATATTTTGCTCCAAAACCTGTATGAATTTTGCACTGATAGCAATCTGGATGGTCCATTTTCTCTGTAGCCCGGAGGACATGACGTTTTGCGTCAGTCCATCTCAGGTTTGAAGGTCATTGTATTCTGTTTTTATTTACGTTTTACACACCATCTCAACTTCATTGCATGTGAGGTTTGTACATGTCAACTTATTCTACTAACTCTAACCATAACCTAACAGTATACTATTATTTTAATGAGAGTTATGCCTGTTTCACACCGCACGCATATGCAGTACGCATGCAGAGCTGAAGGCAGTTGTGTCCATTGTGCTTTCACACTAGCAGCATTTGCAGCACGTTGTTGATCCACAAAAGGAAAAAGGAAAAGTTTACATTATTTTGATTTAAAAATACATTTAGGAGTGTTTTGTACATGTTGTACAAATGATTCAGAATGTTGCAGCACGACTGGTCTACAATCAACCAAAAATAATCACTTCTCCATCTCTCTTTTTTTCCCTTGTCCTCCTAACTGTGTGTGCTGGTGTGGTGCCGAATTTTGACTCTGCGACAGAAAACATCTGTCAGAAAGGCCTGTTTCTTTTTCGTGCATGGGCCGGTCTGTCTGTAAAAAAAATTAGATGCTGACTTTTTTGACATACGTTACACACAAAGACACAAAGACCCCAGCGCCATAAATGAATTAAGCGGAATAAAGAATGGGGTGCTGATATGCGAGTTTTATGAGCCGATCAGACAAAATAGTATGAGGTGAATCAGGCCCAAAATTATGTCGACCCAGCAGAAAAATGCCCTGTCTGCCAGATGGCCAGTCGGGTTTAGTATAAGATACTCAGCCTCTAGTTTTATTAGTGTTCATTGAAATAACAAAAGGGGCTCACTATAGGGGCAGAGAAAAAATTATTGTCCCTACATCATTCCATGTAATGATGTACATCATTACATCAGTCGTAAGATATGAAAAGTACATTCTTAGAGCTCCTCCTCAGGTGGATATTATTGTTTCAAATCAATTTATATAGTAATAAAATTTCATATAGTAAATAATATAGTAAAGAAAATTTAAAAAAGTTTTTATATACGTCTTTATATACAATGAAAATAATTTTTTATATAATAATCATTATTAATATAATCATTATTATAATGATCAAGTCTTGATGTCATAAATGCATCAATTAACATTGGTGTGTGATGTAGCATGGGACAGAGCATGTGTCGTAGTTTTCATATTTTAAGATGAAGAAATGCAATTTTACAAATACAGAAAATGTGACTTTCTGAGGAAATTGCTATGAGAAAGGACACCGAGATTCTTAGCTGATGATGCTTTATAGAGCATCCATCATGAGTAGTAAGAGAGTATTCCATGTGGTTCTATCTGGAAGATTTTGGTCCAGTAATTAAAACTTCTGTTTTGTCTGAATTTAGTAGTAGAAAGTTTCTAGTCATCCAAGTTTTACTATCAATTATGCATTTTGTTAGTTTGGTGAATTAATGCATCTTGTTGGGCCTGAAAGATATATCCAGCCGAGTATCATCAGCAGTGAGAAATAACTACTTGTAGTATATACAGGGTGAAAAGCAGAGTCCCAAGCACTGAGCCTCACGGCACTCCATACTAAACTTGTGATCAATAAAAAACCTTTTCACTTACAGCAACAATCTGGAATTGGTCAGATAAATATGATTTAAACCATGCCAGTGCAGTTCCAATTATAATTATTCCAATTATTATTATCTGATTTTTCAAGCCTATTCATGCTGTGGTCAGTAGTATCAAAGGCTGCACTGAGGTCAAGTAGCACTAGAAGAGAGATGCAACCCTGATCAGCTGACAGGAGAAAATCATTAGTCACTCTGATGAGTGCAGTCTCTACTGTGATATGGTATAAATACTGACTGGAAAACTTTGCAAATACCGTTTCTTTCCAGGAAAGAACATATCTGGGAGGGCAACACCTTTTCAGGAATTTTTTTAATGTAAATTTGAAATGCATCTGTAATTTACTAATTAGCTGGGATCAAGTTGTGTTTTTAGAGGATTAAACCGTTAAATTAAATTTTTATGAGGCTATTTTGAATTATTGTAATATAATTTTTTATCCAACACCCACAATCCGAACCACATGTTCTTTGTTTCACGCAGAACCAAACCTGTAAATAAAGTTAAGACAAAATACCACCTGCCAATCACTTTTTTGTGGGACTCTGGTATGGAATACAGGTGCGTAGACATAGATATAATAATGGCGTAGACAAACATGGTCGATAAAAAAGGTACCGCTTCGCTGATCTGCCGATATTTTGGGTTTTAGGGCTAATGAAAGAGCACAGTCAAGAGTATCTGAAGTAGTGTGCTCTTGCAATCTGCACGAAACATGGACAGACGACGAATTTACAAGACCATTTGCATGTGTATCATCCTTCAGAATACAGTTCGTTGCCAATACGCGCACACAATCACGCACAACTGAACTTATTCATTGTTTTTAAATTGTGCATATAAACGAAAATATTAATATCAAGATGTTATTTGTTTATTGTTTTTTTTAAGGAAAAATGAAACGTTTTCCTGATTTGTGGATTGTTAACTGAAAATTAATTAAACGAATGATACACAGATTTTGCATAAGTAAGCTTATATGGTATGCTAATTTGACATTGTGTAATGAACACATGGGAGGCTTTGTACCTGTTTGTCAGCCGTGGTTAGAAAAACATAAATGTGTGTTGTAAATAGCCTATATGGTACAGTAATTTAGAAATTGGCTGAATAGCTACTATAGTTGCTTAAAAGTTGTCCATGTATGTTTTCCTGACAAGACTGTGCAACACGATGAGGCTCCTAACAGCAAATTGCGGAGAGAATCCTGGAGTAGGTGCAAGCCATCAAACAGGTGTTTGTTTAGGACAAAAGCCGCCACCCTCTCCCGCATCTTACCTGGCAGGACATAAGTGTTCTGGAAGCGGTTAACAGTGGGCTGAAGCCAGTAGCTTACAGTAGAGTTTACAGATATTTACATACTGTCTGCCATGATAAAACATTGAAGAAGGCATACGTGGCTATTTAATCTAATTTAATTTGAATTTTCAAATTTTGTTTAGTTCGTGTAAAACATCTAGTAGTCTATAATTTGTTTGGTGTTTTTTGTACAAAAACTCTGTTTAAATTGTTCATTGAACTGTTTTAAATGTAATTTGTATTGTGATTGTAACAACTTCATTATGTTATTATTACATAATCAGAAAAAAAATTAAGTAATTGCACAGAAATGAAAAACATGAATTGCACTGGGCGATTAAGTGTGTTTTGGTAGGGAATCACGATGCCGGCTCAACATTGTGATGTCAGTCAGCAATCAATGGAAAATGACATAGTCTATCGACCCAATCCTAATACACAATGCAGTCAGGGTATCACTGAAGGTCAGAAAGCAGGAAGGTCAGAAGGAAATCAAAAGACTAAAGGATGAAAATGTAGACCTAGAAAGAAAGCTTGAAAAGTGAGGAATGAGTCTTCAAGCCTAGCTCCAATACCAGGAGACAGAGGACGCCACTCTGAAAACTGAATTGGCTCGAGCCCAAACTGACTTGTAATCACAGGCAGCCAATCACAAATACATGTATGACAACTGCAGTACTCTAAACAGGTCCAAGTGAAGTTGAGGGAAATCTGGATAGAGCACATGACGAGTTACTGGATAAACAAACTGGGCATGACAGGGTTCCTACAGGTTTCTTCAAGTTAAATTCAAGTCTTTTTAAGACCATTTATATAAAAAATTAATACCTACTTCACTTCCTACCAGCAAAGAAAAACAAAATCCTTGAACTTGTGTTCATTTATTTTTCAAATGTGGAATGGGTAAAAGATAAGCCAAGCAGGTGTGAAAAATAAAAACATTTCACTAGGCCACAAGAAAGTTTGCCGAACAATGTTGTTTTTTAACATTAGCTAGCTACTTATTCCATCCTGGGAATATGGGGAACTGAGAGACCCCTGAACAATAAACATCGAAAATCAGAACTCAACAATAAATTAAATTAAGAAACACAGTCAACTCCTTAGCTCTTCACTCAGGGCAGCAATCTCTTTATCAAGGACAGCCCGTTCCGTCAACTTCTCCTTATGGCCTCTCCGCAGGAGGTTGGACCTGGAGATCAGGTCAGCCATCTTGCTTCCTGCCTTCCTTTCAGCCTCCTCAGCCAGCCTGTCCGCATCCCTAGCCAGACCCTCACACACCTCTTGTATGCGTCTCCTCTTCACCTTTAGCTCCTGAAGACAGTCCTCTGCCTCTTTCCTCTTAAGAGCCTGGGATTTTGTCTCCCTTTTCTTTCTCTCTGTCTCAAGATGGGCACGATATCTGGTCCTAGCTCTTGCTACACTCTCGAGTAGCGCTTTACTGAGTGGAACCTAGGTATAGGATTGGGAAAAGAGAACCAGAGTCAGTGACAAACTCAAGAAGCCAACTATGTTGATTCTGTCAACTTAAGTCAAAAGCATTTTACTAGTCCAGGCAGGGGTCATTCTTACCTGGGTAACACCTCCGTGTTGTGTGATATAGTCACACACCAGCCTCCGTGTGACCACAGTGTCCTCTTGAATATTGTCTGACTCCACCTCTTTGTTGATAGAGAATCCACGTTCGACTGTAGCTTGGCCGTGGGAAAG
>JAZGTI010020725.1:0-10485 GCA_036877585.1 Botia kubotai | reverse complement strand
AACTTTTGTTATGTCGAGATCACGAGAAAATTATGTCGTGATCACGAGAAAACAACTCGTTATGTCGAGATCACAAGAAAATTATGTCGTGATCATGAGAAAACAACTTTTGTTATGTCGAGTCACGAGAAAATTATGTCGTTATCACGACAAAACGAGAAGAAAAAAATAACAATGCATGGCCTCTTAGGACTTCCGTAATTAAGGGCATGTATGAAATTAACAATTACAACAAGAATTGTATTAACAACAAAAGTGAGGAATTGTATTGAGGTAGTACAACAAGTGTAAATATATTTTGAATAATTTTGAGAACACTGTTTAAAAAATATGTATCACAATAATAAAAAATGGAACCATGACTTTTCACTCTAATCACTAGATTACAAACTACAGTACTTAAGTACAAACAGCAATTTAAGTAAGAACTTAAATTAATAAAACCTTGAATGTGCATAAAGCTGTAAATTGTCACACAACTATTTATTAATGTATTTTTTGTAACAGAATTCTTTGCAATAGAACATTATTTGTCTTGTGGCAGTGCACACCAATTGTATGTATATTATCACTAAATCCATTCTGTCAGTCATGACATTTCTCAAGTTAACATCACTTCTCATGACATAATGTGGCATTGATTATCCTTTTTTCCAGTACTATAGAGATCACAACAGAAAGCACAGAACCATGTCTGAGACATCATGTCTGCAGCTCATCAATTGCAAAACTGCATGGGTGAATTGAGTTCTTCAGCGAAACAGTTTAACAGAACTTTGAGATATTCTGCAAAGAACGTCTGGATAAGAAGTATTACTTTTTGTCAGACCAAAAAGTTTAAAAAAGACTGTCCTGTGCTTGTGGATCAAAAACTATAGAGCCGTACACAATGTTCATATATTTGTTAATATTATTATAAACATTAAAAAAAAAAAATTTTTAAATAACACTTTAAATAAGGGATTAATACACAGCGAGCAACAACATCGAAATAGTGTATTTTGTGCTTTATTAATATAAAATAATTTTACGTTCATGTGGTAAATGATTGTTTATAATTTAAATGAAAAGCTTGTCTATATACATCTATTCTTCTTTAATGATGGAAACAAACACAACAATGGCAATGTCTCAGAAAGGCAGCAGCATTCTATGCTTTCACTGCTTGCTGCCGCTCCTGTCATCATGTGACATAACCTAATGAAGCTCCTGTTGATGAAAAGGAACAAGAAACCATAAGAAGATCCAACAGACAAGCAAAGCCAAAAGAAATACTGACTTATGACATTCTAGGTCAACCGAATTACAGTCAAAGTCATTTAAATGCAGTCCAGACCTACATAATTCCGAGAACTCCAATGACTTACCCAGTAGTTAATGCAGTTTCTTGGTGGCAACCAGTACCTATCTGGACTTGTTTCCTCTTTTTCAGTTGTATTCTTTAAGAGATTCTTTAAAAATGTGTTTTTGTGTTTCATGAATTTAGGTGTTCTTTAAGATGCCTGTAGGTGGTGGACTACGGTAAAGTGATGATCAATTTACGTTTTGGTCAAACGGCAAAGCCATTGAAGAAAGCGCCAGAACGCTACAGATTATAGTCTGTTTGTTTCATCATTTCTTACAGGTATGTAAAATCAGTTTTATAAACCAAAATCCATCAATATTGAAACGTAAGAGGTTCAGAAATGTTTAGAGACTATGTTTGTACCGGAAAAACAAGTGATTGTTGAGTTTTAAAAGTATTACTTCATTTGCAATTCAGTCGATGTGATTTTACGATAAGTAAACTAAAATTTATGATACTGTTAAAATGTTAAGTGTAAGTGAGAGATGTTAAAAAAATTCTTAATACACTTCTTTGCAATCTTAAAAGATTTCCCAGATTGAGCTGGATAATGTGCTATATTGAATTAACCCACTCCATTTTGTTTATGTGGAAAAATTAAAACATAAAATGGGGTTTTTCTGAAAATGTATGCTTGTAAAGGCTAAAAACACATTATACCTGCATCAATTAAGACTGTTGAATCTTATGAATTGTTTATTCCATCAAACTGAGTGCGTTGTCGCATTGTAGTGTTTCTGTATTGTCTTTGTATACAATTTCACCTGATCTAAAATAGACAAAGTAAAGCATTAAAGACAAATTGAGGTGTGAGTGGACACATATAGTGATAGTAAGACACAAGAGTGGTATTCAGATTCTTATTTTTGCTTAAAAATGTACAACCAGTGAAAGAATATTGTTAATAGTTATGAACTCAAAAGTGTTATACTTGCCTGTTATCTGCAAGAAGAGAAAAATAAGAAAAGGGCAAAGCCATTAAAGAAAGCGCCAGGACACTACAGATTGTAATCTGTTTGTTATATCATTTCTTACAGTTACTACGTCTCATCCTTCCCTGTTTGAGACCGGTAACACTCCCCTAAAATAATCATGCTCTAAACACCAAAAAGTAACAGCAAGTTACAAGACAAGTAATGGCGGTAATACGCTGCATTTTTATTATAAAACTGATTATAAAATCAGTCCATGTAGCATGAGTCACTTATTAGGCTGTTTTCCACGTTTCCTCGATTTATTTTTACTGGTCAGCAGTGGCACCAACAAACAGCACCAGCAATCGCTGACAGCAGTGACAGTTGGTACAAATGTAGATGTGGCTACTGCCTCAGAAAGTCACCATAAAGTGACACTACCAGCATTGCTGAACATGCTGGAAACTTCTTTGGCCTAGCTTTTGTTATTGCTTTGGCAGAAGTAATAACAGTAATATAATGCAGCAAAAGGCGCAACAAAAATTGATCTAACCATAGCATGTCATTTATTTCCTCATTATTTTGGCTTACGAAAGGCAACATGTTTTTTGCTTTTAACTTATTATTATTAGTGGTGCTTGGGAAGAAAAGCATCACTATTACTCTCTTGCAGACTTATTTTTCTGGACAAAACTTTGGTACATCCTCGTCCTGCACATTTGTCATAGACTCGTGAATGAAGGGTTAAAATGATCAGCTTCTTGAGAGGTGTGGACATGACTTTTAAAACAAAAATAAAGTGATCGTTGTTTTGGGCGTAGGTGAAGAGGGGCGAAAAATTTCACAGACTTAACATTAGGCAGATATTTGTAAAGTACAACATCAAAGGAGAATCGTAAAGACTTGAGGGTAGGCTCATATCGCTTGGCTTAGTAGGCAGCAAAAAATAGTGACATTTCAACTTCATAGCCACGCTCTAGCAACCACCCCTTTGACTTTCATTAAGTCAACTTTCATCATGTCTTTAATTATCACCATGGAAACTGTCCAGCCATGCCCTAGCAACCATCTAGAGCACCCTAGCAGCCAACATAAATTAGCTATGTATCAGAACATCATAGAGACATAAGAATTGGCTCTTTTCAGACACACATCCATCTATTAGTTTTACCCTATTAACTGCCTAGCTATACCCTAGCAACCATTTAGTGTACCCTAGCAACCATGTAATGCAACAAATAAGCCAAATCTCTGCATTGAAATATTGTAGAGACATGTGGGTGGGCTTATTTGACTCGGGCTGTCAGTGGGCTTTAGGTATTACCCTGATAACTTTCTGGCCACAACCTAGCAGCCACTTAGACCACCCTACCAACCTCATAACATCAAGAATAAGCAAAAAAACATGTTAGCATCAATTCAATTTTATTTATATAGCACTTTTTACAATGTTACATTGCTTCAAAGCAGCTTTACATATACAAAAGAATAATAATAATAAAACATAGAACCAGTGTCAGACATGTTAATGGTATTATTGCAAATAATGTGTGTGAGATGTATAAGACTAATTATGTATACTAGGTTAATAGTAGGTTTATAAATAAAGGGTTGACTGAACCGATAAAACCACAAAATCATTAAGCAAGATATGCTTTCTAGCCTGGCATATAAAAGATAACATCTTATGGGACAGGGGTATAAGGGATATTCAATAGTACCATGAACTACACACAACATGCAAAAGTAGAATACATACATAAAATATATACAATAAAGATTTACAGTGTAAAGTTTACAATTTACAAATTGGCTAAGTTAGACGTCAGCAGTCTCCTAGACATTTCTGATTAACAGGATAAAGCAAGTAAATGATGAACATGATACTCAGTCAGTTTATAATACTCAGTCATAATACTCAGAGTATTAAAACCAAGAAGCTGAAAATGATGTAAATCTGAGAAGATTAATGAAATAACGTTTTATTCTAAATCAGGACGCATAAAGATGTGGTGTGTAAGTGAAAAGCACCCAAAGCGCATTCTAATTTTCTTTCTAAATGTTTCATTTCTGTAAAAATTCCAATTGAGCACGCTGTTTTATCAGGTCATGAATGAAACCACGTGAACTTGAACAATGTCCTTCTTGATGTTTATCGTTAGATAATACCTATTTACAGTCTTGTATTCTAAATGCAGGTAGCTAACGCCAGCTAACTTTACTGACACAATCATTCATTTTTAGATGGCATATAGTGATTCTAAAGCAAAAGATATTTTTATAGTCATTTATACAGTAAGTCCCAGTTCCAAATGTTATATGGGATTATCATATTTATTTTATTGAAACAAGCACACCCCTTTAAGACTGGCCTGTCATTATAAGAAAGTTTTCTCCTGTTTATGAAAGATTAAAATTACTTTTATAAACTATTTCTTAAATGTTTTGGTGAATGCAATTGGTTGCCTTGTTCATATTAATTTGTTATATGATTATATTTATACGCCTTGTTAGATTTATTTGCAATATTAAGCTTATTTGTTGGGTAAAATTCACTGATATTTCAATATTAATTTGAGCATGTTTATGTTTGTCTTAACGTAACACAAGAATGTGATTAATTATGACCACAAAAGCACGTCTCTTTATTACTCTACATACAAAATGCAACTATAATCGTGCAGTCAACGTGGTAATCAATGCATATTGTGCGTTAATATTTAGCGGGAAATGCTGCAAATAGTCGCGGTTGCTGGCTGTCCCATTGGCCGCGTTTACACTGCAAGTCTTAATGCTCAGATCTTAAGTCCATATCTGATTTTTTTGGCCCGCCTGTTTACACATTCGCCTCGTATCCGATTTACGTGTTTACATTAATCTCCCAGCCAAAAAGATTTCAGCCATTTACTGATATGAGCGTCATAAATCTCCCTCGAGTTGTGGATGGACTTTTGCTAATTTACCTGTTTAAAAGTACACCCAAAAGCAATTAATTAAAGCGAAAGCGTTTTTAAATGCTGCCATTATAAAGACGGCTTTACTGTTTTTCACATTGGTCACAAGACAACCCCATATATCCGTATCGCCTCCTTATATTTGACTTTAATTCTATTTATTTTGCGATAGCATTGCAGCCAGGTTCGGTACATGTGCGAAATGATGACGTTCGCAATCCGTCGTGGTACAGTGACGTTATAGCCAAGGTGAATCGGATATGTTTCCGATTTAAATCCATATTTGAAAGTGTTCCAGATCGGGTACGAAAAAATCTTGTGTTTTACACACATGTGCAACAAATTATGTGTCAGATCTTTTTTGTGCTAGTGTTAACGCAGTCATCGAAACCGGTTGACTGCGCGGATCTGTGTGGAACTATTGAGAGCTACACGGACCACGTAGTGGCGAGATCAGTGTGACGCAACTCTCTTTTTCAACGGCTCTAAGTGCTACGATTAGTCAGCGCAACGTAGCAGTTATCCTATTGGCTAGAATACATATGTAGAGACTGTTTGTGAACTTGTGAACGCAGTTTGACGCTATAAATGTTTCAAAGTTTTCCATTCGCAATTTTATTTTATTTGTGAGTTCCATTCATTTTTGTGCAACTTTTAAAATGTATTTTTGGATCCTATTTTATTTATTGGTGAATTCATATTTACCTTTCATTTTTTATTTATCTATAGCTAGCTAGCTAGCTTTTTTCAATCGTTGGTTGAGTATAACAAGTAAATACAGTTACACAAAAATTTAACTTTTGAAATAAATTTTGTGCATGAGTCTATTATCATAACCCGAGCAGATTGGCGCCCAACTCCGCCTTTCAGTATATCAGACAGGTTTACTGCCGTTGCATAAATATGTTCATGAGATTAACCTTTCTTATAGTAGGATTTGTGAATTCACATTGTAGAGCACACAGCACGCGACGATTCACTTCCAGGTGCTAGGAGTTGCGCGGTCCACTCACAATTAAACACGAACA
Organism: Botia kubotai; assembly: GCA_036877585.1. Lineage (NCBI taxonomy): Eukaryota > Metazoa > Chordata > Actinopteri > Cypriniformes > Botiidae > Botia > Botia kubotai. The sequence continues at coordinate 4,244 of JAZGTI010020725.1, read as the reverse complement.
GCGGTCGGCTTCATAAAAGCGCATGCGCAGAAAATCGGTCCTTTTCATTTCCTATACTCGCTGCCACGTTATTAGTGGCAAACAACAAAATTCAAGCGATATTTTGGGGTTGTCAGACGTGAAAGAAATCCGCTACGTTAACAGTCTCTGTGTGACTCATTGTTAGTTTTCAAGATTGAAGTTTGTATGAGATGTTGAAGTTGTTGATTGTGTGCGCACTAGCTGCTGTGAGCTCGGCTGATATCTCTGAGGAGGAAGATGTTCTCGTACTGAAGAAAAGTAACTTCGAGGAGGCACTCAAAACTTACCCAAATGTCCTCGTTGAGTTCTGTAAGTAGTCGCCTCACATCGTTGCACTGTATTGCATCGTTAAATAAGTTTGTACATAAGGCAAATGAAAACCGTAATCAGACAAATCAACAGACACATCTTAGTTGCCTTTGATTTTTTTTCTTAAAATACTTCTCTAAAAACCCATTCCCTGTATTCACTAGATCTAAAAACCCGTTTCCTGTATTCACTAATTTGCATTCACTAATAATGGTAATTAGACAGTTTAAGTTAATCATTCCAGACTTCACCGCTATTCTGTTACATACAAGCAAGTTTGAGGAAACAGGCGTATTTAAGTACAATGCATTGATTTTCACTTTTGCGTTTTTCGTTTTATGATTATTTGACTTTCATTCTCCTTTCATTTATGCCGTGGCCAAGTGTGAAGTGGTTGCTAATTGAAATTTATTTTTGTCCCCTACGTAAATTTATCATGGGTAAATTCACCGGGTGCTCTCAGAATGAGTCCTGTTAAGATGCGTTGTAAAGCCTTAAACTACCCAATCACAGACATCCACGAGTGTTTCCTCATGCAGAGAGGCGTGGAGAGGCCAGGGTTGAACGGGCTGTTTTTGGGGTCCAATGTTAGGTTGACGCGTACTTGAGAGGAACAGAAATTTGAATTCTAAGGAATTTTAAGACATTTATCTTGTGAACAATTAAATGAATGCATTAGCAATACGTGTTTATTTGTTTCGTTAGAAGTATTTGATTCTAATGTACTGACGTTCAACTGTCGTTAACTTGTTCTTTGCTCTTACAACATGGGATGCTATTAAAATCATAAAATCATGAACTGAACATAAAACAGTTTGACCTACACATTTCTGTTAAAAAGCTTTACTGGATCTAATCACTTAATGTTACATACTGTTTAGTTTATGTACCTAATTTCTGTAAACTAATGTAAACTAAACTGTGTTGTTTGCCTAGAAATTAGTTTACATACAATGTATTTGTGGGGTTATTACACCATCTTTAGGCTATACATTTAAAGTTTAAGTGTACCTGGACTAATTAATCATGTTTTGGTCAGTGCAGATGCACCATGGTGTGGGCACTGTAAGGCCCTGGCTCCAGAATATGCCAAAGCTGCTGGAATACTAAAAGCAGAAGGTTTGGACATCAGACTAGCTAAAGTAGATGCCACAGAGGAGTCTGAACTTGCACAAGAGTTTGGTGTTCGAGGATATCCTACCATCAAGTTCTTCAAGGGAGGAGTAAAGGAGAGCGTCAAGGAATATTCTGGTGAAATATGCCAGCAATACTTTTGCTACACATTTCCTTTTTCTTAATTTCTTTTGCTTTTTGTTTTACCTGCTGGACTTCCATTGGCTTTAATTGTACTATTTTAACTGTCAGTAAATAAAAACAATTTTTTATGCTGCTTTTGCCAGAAGTTGTATTAGGGCTTTTCAGAACTTTGAAACAATTGGCAAAATCAGCACAATGCCATTGCAACCAGAGAGATGGATATCACTGCAAGGTGGCAAGAGTTATATTTTGGTTAAAACTTTTAAAGTGCAATTGCAATGCTTATATTAATAGTGCAACTAGTGCATTAATCTGCATAGTCAGGTCAGATTTCAGTGTACCATAAATGTGAGCAGTAACTGCTTCTACGTGCAGAATGATATCTGCACGTAGAAGCCCTGTGTTCCTCGTTGGTTAAAGCCCCTCCCCTCAACGTGCAGTTCCTCACGTTGCCTGTGGTATGGTTCGCTGTGGGCTGCTCCAGGGTGCTAGTGTTTGTTACTGTCTTACTCCCACATACAGCATCATCCCTGGTAAATTTGTCACAAAGATACTCCCACTTTATCATTTTCTGATAAAATTTAAGAATTGGATTACATTCAGAGAATTCCAGATTTTTTAAGTCTTGACTTGGTCTAAACTAAAAGTCTATATATCTGGTGCGTCTGCACGATCTGTTTAAATAAATGAAGCATGTGCCTGGAGTGCTTTATTAAGCACCGCTTTCTCATGGCACAAACACCTTTGCAAAAGGAGCCACAACAGTAAAAAGTGTGTCTAATATAAAGCGAAGAGCTTAACAGTTACTAAAAAACGCATAATTACATTTATAATTTGATTTTAGAGATCAGATAATTCATAATTATTTATAATAATTTTTTCCTACATGTCTATCTATAATATACTTTACACATGATCTTACCTATATTCAGTATAACATTGACAAGCATTTAATAGTCTTACTACCCGCAAAGTTAATTCCCCATAAGAGTCATTTATGAGAAATCACCCCTAATTTTAACAGGTTTGAGACGTGGGTCTCTGCAGAACAAAAGGTGAGTTTCTCAATTACGGGGCATTTTTAAACGAGGGATAGATACGTTTCAATCTCCCAGATTTTCTAAAATCAAGTTGTCGATTCTCGACATGTTTCTACCCATTGGATGGTAAAAAAATGCCTACCCCAGTTTGGAAATGCTTAATAATTTGGAAACACCCCTTTTGTGTTGCGCAGAGACCAATACTTTGATTCCTATTACTTTGGTCTCATTCTGAAATGCACTTGTTCTTTGTTTGCAGCTGGTCGACAAGCTCAGGACATTGTCAACTGGTTGAAAAAGCGAACTGGTCCTGCAGCTGTTACTTTAAGTGATGTCACACAAGCAGAGTCTCTTATTGCTGATAATGAGGTTGCAGTAATTGGCTTCTTTAAGGTACAATTATATTGTTTTTAAAAGGTTTTTCACTTTGTGCAATTCATTTTGCTCCTTACCTCTTTTTAGATATATAGATTATTGCCAAGGCTGTTTCTGAAATTTTAAGCTAGTTAAGATGGTTTGGTATGCATTTTGTACATTTGGAGTCTAGGCCTACTCTTCCTACTACTCTGCAGGCATGTTTTTTTTGTGTGCCCACAATTACTGTAAATATTGTCAATTTGTAAGCTTTTTCTTTTGTCCATTGTAGGATGTTGAGACAGAAAGTGCCAAGGCCTTCATTAATGCTGCAGAGGCTGTGGACGACATCCCTTTCGGCATCACCTCTGATGATACTGTCTACATGAAGTTTGAAGTTGCAAAAGATGGTGTTGTGCTTTTTAAGAAGGTACTTTTGTTCCTTAGCATCTCTGTTGTGACTAAACTAATTCACACGTGGTCGGATTGCTTTTTGCCTGTTGTTTGTTTAATGGGGGCATTTTTAAGCCATAGCACTACTGAACACCTGGGGGTCAGAACAATCAGACATTGAGGGTAGGGCTGGGCGATATGGCTGAAAACTGTATCGCGATATCAGTGTTTCATATCGGTCGATATCGATAATTATTGATATTTTTTATGACCCAATTAAAATAAGGACCAGGAGAAAAATATATTACATTTAAACGTTTTAATTTTAAACTTAACCTTCCTCTGATTTAGGGCTGCAACAACGAATCAATTAAATCGATAAAAATAGATTACTAAAAGAGTTGGCGACGAATTTCATAATCGATTCGTTGTGTCGCGCGATGCAGAGATTTGATATTAAAACAACGTTTAGTTGAGGCGGAGCGGAGTGAACTCTCTCTCGCACTGATGCTAGCAGAGTTCAGCGCCTCATAGACAGAGCGGAGCACAAATAAAACAAACGAGCGGAGGTAAAGGAAAGATACATGGCGGAGGCAGAGAAATCCGTGCGACCCAAGTCACCCAAGGTGTAGGAGCATTTCACACTAAATAAACAGAAAAAGTGTGTTAACCCTCTGGGGTCGACAAACGCGCCGGCGTGTTTTGAGGCATGTCTTCATGATAACACGGAAAAGAACGGAAATGTTCCGTCATTTTTGATCGTACAGATACAACTAATACATCATTCGAATCTGTAAAGGGTCTATTTTTATTTGTATACACTCATAATAACAATGAAACCCTGTGCTTTTATAATAAGAAGAAAACAGA
>JAZGTI010020724.1:0-10485 GCA_036877585.1 Botia kubotai | reverse complement strand
ACCTTTCAGTCAAAGGTACATAAAATAATCATTTCTTCTTACATTTGTACAGTTTAAAGAACCTTTTGTGATACCGAAAGGTTCTTTATGGAACCATACAGCCAATATGGTTGTTCTGTGGCTTTATGAAGCACCTTTTCTTTTTAAGAGTACTGTGTGAATACTACAGTATGCGGTGATTCAGGGTCATGGTATTGCTGTTTGATCAGTGTACCATTGTACTGTTTCATAAGAGTTTATCAGAAGGTTTACAGTACAAGTTATTTTGCAGCTTGTGGTGTGTTCTTCATCTTATTAAACGAATGCATTCAGAATTCCAGGATCTATTATTCTGTAAGTTATGAAGGCACTTTCAGAGAGCCAAACAACGCATGAGTCAGCCAGCACATCAGAAAGCCTCTTCAGATCAAAGGCTAGATGCACAGAAACCCTCAGCTGAACCTCAGCGTCCACGGCAACCTCAAACAGCTGAATGTTTGAGGATGAGGTTGTGAATGTGGAATTGTTAGCATTTGATCCACTGCAGCAAAACTTCAGTTTTTTTAATCAGATTCTGCTGTTCGTGTTGGAATTCTACCCAAATGACACTGTTGTATTCATCACAATCATTTGATTTAACACCTTGTTTGGTTTGCACATCATGAAATTCAAGAAAAACTTCCATATTTATTTGGAAAGATGGGCTGGTTCCAAAAACAACTTCCAGCTTCTAACGTTTTCTTAAGAAATGGACCTGGCCTCCATCAGTCTGAGCAGAAACACAAAACCGACACATTTCACATTAAACAGCAGCATCTGGAGTCTGACAGCTGATTTCAGCATTCGTCTGCGTGTCTGAAAATCAATGTGTCCGGTTGCCTCCGACTTTTTACCGTTTATTGTAGCGTTTTAAATATTCATCAAAAGCAAAGCGGGCAGAGCAGGATACGAGGTGGGGACCAACTTTCAGAACTTTGCCTGTGAAATTTAAGGACATAGTTTTATGTGTGCAACTGACTGGAGGAAAATTCTCCACAGAGACTGGAGTTGAAGGAGACTGTGGAGGGCTGGCCTCCCGTCTTTCATTGTAAATTCAGAGAGAGAGAGAGAGAGAGAGAGAGAGAGAAAGAGAGACATACACCACACATTAAGAGTAAATTATACCACCTCTCACATATCTTTCTACAATGAAAGCTGTGTTCATAAAATATTTCTCAGCTCATTTAGCTCACTGTGCTAAATGTCAGCTGAGGGGAAAGTAGAGTTATTAAAACAAGCTCCAGTGTTTTAATAAAGTAAAATGTGTGCGCTGGATTCTGGAGGTATACAGAGAAATCTTTCCATTATGATGAAAATTAACCAGTGATTATCAAACAATAACAAACTGTGGCAGCTTATTTAGTGTTGCAGTTGGTTGTCAGGGTGTTGCTATGTGGTTGTTAAAGTGTTTTGACTTGTTAATGGTTTATTGTGGTTCCAGGTGTTCGGGGTTCTTTCAAACTGGTTGCTAAGGTGTTCTGAGTGGTTGCTTAGTGGCCCCAGAAACCCAAGCATCTGTATTTTGATTTGCTGGTCTCTACATATAGCTCAGGTCCTTCGTTAATGCATGTCGAACGTATTTTCTCATCTGTTTCATTGTCTTCCAGATTTAAGTGTCTTTTAAAATGTTAAAATGTTATTTTGAATGTTCTGGGAAAGTTCAAATGTCCAGTTTTTTAGACGTTGTATTATTGTTAGTTCTTGGTTACTCAAACATTTTTTATTCTTTATTATTTTTTAAACGTTTCACTAACAACTTTAAGAATAGCATTTTTGATATATATGAGATGTAACGTTAAAAACGTTTTACTAATGTTACCGCCTAAACACTTTTAATAACTTTGAAAGAACATTTGGAAAACATTAGCCAACATTCAGGGAACGTTCCCTGTTAGCTGGGTTAATACAAAATGGAAGTGCCGTCTCACAGTTGTGCAATATTGGCTATGTTACACCATCTAATCAGATTCCAGAACTGGAACTATCATTTTAATAGCCATAGACTGACAAACACTAACCTGTCTGTTTGTTCCAGTACAGCCACACACACAATCATTCATATGGTGTTCTTGTTACACCTGACTGAACAGTGTATCTGGATCTGCAGAGCATTGAGACGAGCAACAGCCTCAACTCTCTGTTTTAATGAGAAATAAGTTATCTCACGCTGAGGGCTAATGAACACAGATAAAAGAAAGCAAAGATTACCGACACCAACAGCCTGGAAATGAAAATACGCCATTTAAAATTAATATTAGTGCTTTAGCCTTCATGCATTAAAATTGTTTTCTGGAGACGCACAAAGCCAGACAGCTCTACAGTCTGCTCTCAATTCAACAGCCATTACATTTAAAAAGTGATTGATGGACGGTGCTGTACATATTCGCTACGTGTGGAAAGAACAATTCTCAATCTCAACACATGAGATCTCTGTAATATCTCAATTATTTCTCATCGACAGCAATGAGATAAATGCTGTAATCTATAACTTTTGTCTCTCTACCGCCATCTCTGTTTGAAACATAAACTGCAGGTTACTTGTGGAGTTATTTTTTAACATGACAAGTTTAAATGGTAAACAACTGCTGTAAGAACAAGATACAAACACTGCATCATCTACAGAACCCGCACATGTGATATAGTAGCCGCATCTTCTCTCTGTTTATAGATGTGACGTAACTGACATTTCCCAGGAAATTGGACCTGGCAGCTCAAAACTCGCTCAATAACTGATTTGTGTTCATTTTTAACCAATGAAAGGTTCTAGATAACAGCTTCAAATGAAGAACGTTTACTGATGGCTCCTGGTTTTAGATGATTTTTTCTTCTGAGGAAATTTACACATGTGCAACCTCTGGCAGGAATCAACCGATAAATGGTCCAGACGCTGTGGAGAAGGTTTAGTGTCCTCTTATCAAAGCTGTGGTCTATAAATCTTGTTATTAACGTGGCAGAGTGGGCTCAGACTGGCGTGTCTGCACCTGAGACCACCTAGAAATATCTCCCACAATTCACTGTTATCACCCGTACCTCTTCAGAAACCAGAATGAGAGAGAAAAGAAATTATACCTTTACCACTATAATTACTGCTAAACAGTTTTTGACCGTCTAATGATTCCAGGCCAGCGGACACGGGCCTGACAGCTTGTTAAATGCATTGAAATGTAAACGCAAACTGAGCTATTGATGCAGAATGTACAGAATTCTCGTGGCGCTCAGAAATCCCTTCAGGCGGAAAGATACGGGCGTAAACGATAGATTTCGAGGGGTGAAAATCATCCTCCCTAATCGTACGGCATTATTCATCAGCGTGGAAATAAACAGCAGATTTAACATTACGTATAGATTTTTTAGTGCACTACAGCTGAAGTGCGAATTTAATATGAATGTTTAATATGCAAAGACAACTAGCAAAAGTATGCCACAATGTAGATTGCATTTCTCTGAAAAGTGTATACTCTGTGGTACGAGTTTATCTTTATGGCTGACCAATGGCAGAGTGGGGAACGTTAAAATCGGTTTAACATTAATCTGTTTAACCTCGACACTCTTGTTGAGAAAATGACGCGCTTCATCTTTAACAAAGACTCAGTAACACAGATGACATTTCAAACCAGTATCAACATTATTAATTAAACACAAAAGCACTAAGATGTTCTCCAGGGTTAGCAATGATAGGAATTATGAATCTTTGTCTGTATGGGATGTTTTGATGACCTCTGTGATGAATTATCCAGTGTGGGCTTTTGGTGTATGACACATTCAGTGCCCCTCTTGCCATTTTGGCACTTCTGACACGATATTACAGTGTGTTATGATGATGTAACGTCTTACACCCTGTATTTAAGTGGAGTTATGGGCACAGGGGGCAAACATGTCACTGCACAGACTTTATATCTCTCTGACTCATCCTGTCATAATGACCTCCATGCAGCCGCACAGTCTCACACTTAAACGCATCAAAGTGAGAAATCAGACATTTTCAGGGAAAAGTGATGATACTGCCTGGGGTCCAAACCACATATTCATTAAAGAGTTGCTTAGATTAAATTCATCTGTACGATACAGAAACTTCTTTACCTTATATTTGTATAATTATATCTAATATCTTTTAAAGAACAATAACACACATTATTTAATTTGTCATGGTAATTTGTTTCTATATATGCATGCCCATTGTTAATGGTTTATATTTAGATGTAACAACCTCTGCTGAATTTTGAGAGATCCTCATAAACTTCTTTGCGTGGCACCTTGGATGCCAATTCAAACGTTAAATAATGAATTGAGTTATGATTTTTATGTCTTTTGTTCCATCTCAAGACAAAACAATGGTGAAGGAAACGTATATGAGATCTGCGTTCACACTGATCTGATACAATCGAAGACAATCCAGGTAGGAAACTGAATTCTGATTACAGCTGTTCACACCTATGCTAACTGAATCAGAATCAAAATCTGAAATATATTACCAGCAAATAAGCAAAAATGTATATAGTAGCTTAAATATGAGTCTTGACCCGTATGGGAATTTGTTTGAAGCTTGAGCTGAGTGATATTTAAATAAATCATTTCTCAAACAGTAATGGTTAGGGCTTGGTGAACATCATTTTAAAATTGTATCATTATAAAAATATAACATGCCTCATTTGGGACATTTGTACAAATAGTTACATTATTTCAGAAACCTATAATATCATATTAAGTGATCCACTGACTGCATGAATTATGCAAAATACACCAAACGATACTACCAAACGATACTAAATATTTAATTTAATGACAGTCGTGCGTTCTTTTAAAAACAATATTTAGGCTTCCTGTTGCCAACTCCAGTTTGAATCAAGAGGTTGTATTTATTTGTTTTTACAAGACTCGTTTATATAAACGATGTAAGTTACAGATATTTGCCTGTGTTTCTGTCTCGTTTCTATGCAGACGTCAGTAAATACGGTCTTAAGAATATGTGGACGTACCACTGACAGATGTTATGACAACAGCAAGACAGTGAAGATAACTCTCAATCACGACTAACATATGCTGGATTCCTATCTGCTTCATTTATACCACAGCACATGCGTTCATGCAGCACATGCGATCATGCAGATGAATGCATGCGCTAACAGTGAGGAATTCTGGGAAGGAAACTGTCCGCTCAGAGCTGTTGAGTGTGTGTTGTGTCTCACACACATGGTGCTGAATCTGATCCTGGAAACTGTAGACACACACATATTGGGTTTTCATGTTTAATAGGGACATTCCACAGACATAATGTTTTTATACTGTACAAACTGTATATTCTGTCCCTCTAAACCAAACCGTCACAGAAAACTTTTTGATAGTTTCAAAAAAGATCACTCGGTATCATTTATAAGCTTGTTTCCTTACGGGGACCTCAAAAATGTCCCCACCAAAATGTACTGGTATTGCTTTACTTCTGGGGACATTTGGTCCCCATAACGTTGTGAATATGAAGACACACACACACACACGCACGCTCAGGTGATTAGACAGAGGAATGATTATAGGAGTTCAGATGAATGAGCTTTATTAAAGTGTTGGTGTTCATCTCTCACAGTACATTTGACTCCACAGAGAGACACGCAGTGACTGCTAGCTGAGGTGAAAACCTGCTTCTGTATGTCTTCAGGGACAAACAGGCTTGTCTAAGTGTTGTTCTACAGTAGAAGCTACTGGTAAGTTTGTGATATTTTTTCCAATACACTGTTAGAATATAAGAATCTATTACATAAGTTAATCACAAAGCATTATGTGTAGGGCTCCTCCCATCCTGTTGCTTTAAACCCTAATGGTGATTAAAATAAGCTCAGTGTTCTACATACAAAATATTATTTTATTGATTAAAGATGGAATGTATGTGACCTGGACAGACTGTTTGAAACAGTCTGTGTGTGAGAATACTGCCTATTTAGGCAGCTCACCATGATTTGGAACAAAGCCAGAGTGTGTTGAGAAAACCTGAATCCTTCTGTTGCCTGTACTTGTGTGATGTTTAGTTATGCAGGTATAAAACAGAGAGAGAGAGAGAGAGAGAGAGAGAGATGGCTGTGATCAGAACATCGCCGGGATCAGATTTGATGCACCTGGTTCTGAAGAGCTCCGACTGCGTCTCACATAAAGCTTTTGTGATTCATTGCATCAATTATCATTCTGATCTGACCTCCAGCTCACTGCTGGACAGTTTCTGGCACACGTCCATATTCACTGGAAACACAATCAAAGGTTACTCGGCCCGTTCTAAAGCTTTCTAAAGCTCCAACATTCCACCTCACCATCCGTCACCTACCATTTATCCAACAGCTACCCACAATCCTCTCTGAGGAGCTGCCAGACACGATGCACAGGTCCACCGGACCATGGTTACACGCACACTGTTTTATCTACTTCAAACAGTCAGTAATGGAGAAAGAGACAACAGAGTCAGCAGAGAATCTCGCTCGACCCGAGTGAAGAGTTTTATTATTTTTCTTTCTTTGTGACCCCCTGCATTGCTGTTCAGAGTTACATCTCTCTCTCCCCCACCCCCCCTTTCCCTCTCTCTCTTCCTCTTGGACTTTGATGCATTTTTAATTTAATTGAGTTTTAAAGGTCAGATTTTCTACTATCACTACTGCAAAGAAGGTTAGACAGTTTAGTGGCAATAATGGCCTCCTGGGTGTAATTTTTGGGGTGATTCATACCCTCCAAATCAGCTATTTGATTATTACTCACTGCATGTGTACACATTTTGAGGGAATGAACCTTTGAATGGCTGAATAATAGTTGTGTCACATGTCCCTTTAAATATGGTCAAATGTGGTAAAATGTTTTTTCACCCTTCATTAGTAGCTAAAGACATAATGTAATTGGCTAAAATATTTCACAAACATACATGTAACAGATCATAGAAAGATTAACATATTGTAACCAAGACAATTATGATCAAATTCTGAAAATGATTCGTCATGTGAACATAATGAGTAATCTATCTTTGCATAGAGAGTTAACCATCCACAGAACGGAACAGAATATCAGTGTTGCTGAAATGTTGTTTTTTATGGCCGCTGTTTACATAGAGAAATGTGCGTCCAAAGAAAGCTCAAGCATAAAACGGTCATCAAAAATGCATCAAAAATTTAGTCAACATACTGAATACAGCTGCAGTGAGGGCTGGAACGTTTGAATGCCTGAATCTGGCCTTGGGCATTGCAAGAGTGCCGTCACATTGTTGAGTTTCTCAGGCATTTTCCAAAGTTTGTCCTTCGGCAAGCTGCCGCGCAGCGTGAGGCTGTCTTTGAGCGGAACGGTAAATGGCCTCGCATTTTCATTAAGAACCATTTACTGAGGTCTAAAAACGCTTGTTTCCTTACTGTTCTGTATGGATTTTATAAAAGTCGAGGTCACGCAGAGGAATGAATAGGTGCGACACACACAATACCCCAGCTAACAGTGAACGTTCTCAGAATGTTGGCTAACAAGTTCTCTCAAACTTCAAAAAAGTTATCAAAATATTCTCGCTGTTACGTTAGTAGAATGTTTTTTAACATTATAAATCATATAGGAAAAGGTTATTCTTAAGTTGTTAGTGGAACGTATTAAAAACACTACAAAATTTTAATACAACGTCTAAAAAACTGGACGTTTTAATGTTCCTGGAACATTCAAAATAACAGGTTTAATGTTTTTGTTATCGAATGGCAACATTCCTACAACCTTACATTTGTTAGCTGGGTGTACTGTATGGACTTCTGCGCTCCAGCTTTATGTCTTCCTATAGCGGCCTTAATTTAAAGTGACTGGGGCGACGTACGGTAACCCGTTTAAATTTCACGGTTAGCAGTGTGACGTTGCCGTGGAGACACATGAAAGCCCACAAATCTCGGATGGCTCTCTTTGATGGTCCATTGAAATCTGTAGTATCCCAGTCCGGCTGTGAAGTCACGTGTCACGGAATGTTATTCCACCGTCTGTCACTCTTCAGTGTTTGAAAGGCACTGATTTATGTTCCGCTGTGTTCCGCTTTAATGAAATTTCATGTCTCTTCTGTTGTCTGTCAATAAGATGGAGTTTGCTGGGGTAAAACGGTGACATGGAGCGGCCCAGTGCGGCTGAGCCGCTCCTTATTGTAACTCTAGCGTAATCAGATGGAGACAATATGAAGTACAGGCCAAAGTCACGTTTCCAAGGGGACCGTTGCCCTGCGTGCTCACACAGCGTGGCTCTGTTGTTAAGCTGTCTAAAGCACCAGTTTCATTCCTGCTATGCTGTACTGTTTGTACTCTCTGTAACATAAGTCAATATGTCTGTGCTGTAATTTTAACATGTTTCTGTTAAAACAGTTCAACAATTGTCTCATTCATGTCTGTTTTTGTTTCTCCAAAGTTGATACATCAAAAATGTCAGTAATGGTCTCAATAAAGTCTATTGATCTGTAAAATATTGCTATGTGATATTATAGGAACTGATTACTAATTAAAACAACATACCCTAGTAAACATGTTTTGTTGAGAACAAAATTAATTTAGAGAAAGATTAATAAATACTTTCAATATTTGTTAATAAACTACCTTTTTTATTTTAGGAGTACATAGCGTCCAGGGACAGGGCATAGAGATGCTTTATATGTGTGTGTGTGTGTGTTTGTGTTCATGTTTATTACCTTCACTGTCATTAGTCTATCCGCACACTATTCCACACTTACAGGGAGAATCTGTGTGTGTGTGTGTGTGTGCGCTCACAGAGGGTGAGTCAGTCTCCATTAGCGCGTCTTTCCGCTTTTTCGCCTTTACGAGGACGGAGCGTTTGGGATGAGTAATTGTGGTGCTCCTCGTTGGCTTATGGCACCACGCATGTGTACGTTCTTGCACCTGCTCCATTTTAATTAGCTGCCTGGGCCTGAGTGTCTCTTAATCGATTTTGTGAACATTAAGAAACAAAAGGGTTGAAGACGGCAGCTCCTCCTCCTGTTGCGATCGGGGGGCAGGAGGCGGAGGGTTTGTGAGGAGCAAAAATCCACCCCCTAATGAGCTGAGGTGTCCTGATGTCACATTCTCCACCCGGCTTCATCTACAGCCGCACCATCATCTTCAGAAATGGTGCAAAACTTTGCCTGGGTTTTATTAGCTCATCAGTGCACTCAGCACGTTAAACACCGAGACGCTTGAGTGGAATCACTTTTTTCATTTCACTTTGCTTTTACACTCTCTGCTCTCTCCCTCCGTGATGTACCGGTGAGGGTCATCGGCGATGACAGTCTTCAGTTGAGTACATTGCAGAGCTAAAACGTTTGGTCTGAAAAGTTTAGAAGACCTGTTTAGCTACTGCAGAGACCAAAGGAAGAGCGTATAAGAACATTTGTTTTGTTGTCTGCGTTAAATCTGCAATAAATTTTTTGGTTAACAAAACAAAGCAAGTACATAACAATGTTTAAAACGGTCTCGTTATCTTACCCTAATTCTCAACAGTAAAGGTATGAGAATGATTTATAATTTAAACTGTCGGGTCCGATTTCCTAGGAAATGTCAGTTTGGCTTCATTTGACTTCAACATACGTAAAGAAAAGTATGTAAAGTAACCTGCAGTTTTATGTTTCAAACAGAGATGGCGACAGAGAGACCAAAGTTACAGATTGCAGCTTTAATGTATGCACGATTTATAGCATGTGATTAAAAAGAATTCTGGCAGCTGTTTGCTGAACATTTCTTGTGTTTCGTGGTAATTGTATAATCTGTTAATGTGTATAATGTGTGAACCGAGTCGTCTGCAGGGCAGAGACGCTGATCTGGCCTGTTAAAAAAAGCTATCGAGTGCGACCTCCGTGCATCTGCCCTGAATCTGCGTTCCGCGATGTGCTCATCGATTCCAATTACTCTGAATCTTCACATTACCGTCAGCAAGCAGAAGAGACAAGAACATTTGCGGTAATGACCGAAAAATCAAATTGCAGTGATTGTTTTACTGTTCCTCTGTAAACAGAGATGTTTGTATAGTAATATCTTCCCATCTATCGATTGGATGAGAAGCATTATTAGCTAGCTGAGGGCTCGGACACGTGACTGCTAACAGAATGAACATCAATCGTGCAAGTTAGTCGTCTGTCACTCATCTTGTCAGCACACAAACCCTGAGGCCGACCCAACCCGTCCGCACGCACTTTTGCTTTGTCTGTTATGTCTTTGTTGTTAATCAATAATTTGTCTGAGAGACAAAAAAGTCTAAAGTTAAAACGAATGCAATGCCATCCACTAAATGACCACAGCTCAGTCTGAACCCATCAGGTTCAGGATGGACTTCCGCCAGACTCGAGACACGATGAGAAACAAACGTGTGCCTCCATTAATTTTCACCTCACCTTCCTGACTGCATCAGTGACAGGAAACCACGCTGATGACAAACACTTCCAGACATCCTGCAGCCGGGGACAGCCAGACAAGCACTGGTCACTCGAAAAGAACAAATAAATAAATT
>JAZGTI010020723.1:0-10486 GCA_036877585.1 Botia kubotai | reverse complement strand
TGCACAATAGCCAAAGCCGGGCATATAAAATGAAACTAGACTAAACAAAAGTCTTGCTTATAAATATTAATTACATCACCTAATTAATATGCATGGGCCAAGCCGATACAGTTTATGTTGTGCCCAACACACTACTTGAACGACAAGCGATCTGTAAGTAAGATGCCCCTCACTAGTTATACAATTTTACATTTGTTCATTTTGGCAGTAACATAAGAAGCATGTCAATACAATGTTTTAAGAAGTTAAAATGTGATGTTTTAAAAACACAGACCCAGTGAATCCAAAATGTTTACGAATGTTTTTATTCATGAATTTCCATTAACAGTTATAAGTTATGAGTTGATGAAGTGCAATAAACTAAACAGACGTGTCTTTAGACGTTTCTTAAAAGGAACGAGAGACTGCATGTTGTATTTTCACATGCAAACCTTCATTTAAGATTTAGAGCACTAATCTGTTGGCCTGTGCTTCAACTGGAGGTGATCCGGTATGTTTACACTGTGTTCATCTTCCCTGCGCTGCAGTTCTGAGCGGTACGTGGTCATAGATCACGCTCATCGCTCTCTGGTCCAGGTGCAGTCTATGGGGGAGGACACATCTGTTCCCAACTTGGAGAACTGCTTCTGTCTGACCCTGCTGGAGAATCACCAGGGACGCCATATGGAGAGACTTTTGAAAGCTCCCACACAGTAAGTGAACTTACAGTAAAACTGAATACTGTTTGTTTTATTTATCCATTAAAATGTGTATAGCAATGTGTGTTTCAGTGTTTATTGTGTTGTTATTTGTGGTTGTGTGATTTGGTATCAGTCACAGAGAAGTAATGAAGGGGTTAAACTGCATGACATGTACCGCCCTTGGGGATTTATGGGTCATGTTTCCTCTTCTTCTCCAATCAGATCTGACCTACACAGGTGGTTGGCAGTATTCCCAAATCCCAACGACCCTAATAAAGATCAAGATGAAGTCATATATGAGGACTGGGGTAAGTATGGCTGTTTATTTGTGCTGGGGATGCATGTGTGAGACGTGTTTGTGCTTGCCTCAGATTATGATCTTCAACATGTTTGCTATCTAGTGTTTACAATCATTGTGGGGACCAGCCAGCGGCCCCACAGAGGAAATGTAATATAAAGCATACTAAATGACCAAATGTGTGTGTGTGTGTGTGTGTAGATTGTCCTCAAGTGCAGTGTGTTGATCAGTATGTAGCAAATCAGGCAGATGAGTTACATCTGGAGCCCACAGAGATTGTCAACGTCATTCGCAAAACCAATGAAGGTGAGTCCAACTGTACCTGTCAATCAAACAAACATATGCAATTAAATTAATTATGCGATTTGCTGAAAAAGTCATAATATAAATTGCAAGTATTCACATAAATCCATATTTGCTGAGAAAAGCCCCAAATGAAGATTTTAAGGCGTTTCATTGTCGTGTAAGACAAATAAATCATTGATTATAGAAACGTATCCTATTATTTAATCCTTTCTCCATAGGGGATTAATAAAGTATCTATCTATCCATCTGTCTGTATGTCTATCTATCTGTCTGCCTGTCTATCTCTTTTTAGTTTAAAAATAATATATTATTGTTGTTTACTTGGGCTTCATATCAGTAAACAAGTCTTATCATGCCTCCTTCAGGATGGTATGAGGGGATCCGTCTGTCTGATGGACAGAAAGGCTGGTTTCCCGTGGCGAACGTACTGGAAATCACCAACGAGCACGTCCGGCGGCGCAACCTCAGAGAGCGTTACCGCGTTATCCAAGCTGCCGGCGCGGTCGCCAACAAGACACAGAGTATGCCATAGACTCCTGGGAATAGCAGATTTGGAATTCCTAAAATGGGAAAAGTCTTTTAAACTGGAACTTTTTATTGACATTATATTGACAAAAAGTGCTTTGATGCGTTTCAAACGTCCCTTTTAGAATTGAAAATATATTTCTATTGAAAGTCTACTGAAATTTTAAACAGAGAAAGTGGCTTTGTACTTTATGACCCGGCCGTGTTTAATACAAAAGTTACTCTGGCACGTTGATCAAAATGTTTACCTAAATTTTATGTAGGTATGCCCATTATGTTCCAGTGTTAAGCTGTTTTGTTAGGGATCATAATATGGAATGTACATGGTTTCAGAAAAGTGTGTGTGTGTGTGTTCATGTGTGTGTGAGTCTGTGTGTGTGTTATGTTTCAACAATGTCAGACTACTGAAAATCCAGTAAAACAGAGTTAAATGGTGCAGGATGGTAAAAAATATCACAAGCTGTTATGAACATGAGGGGCACATTCTTAATAAACTTGCGTGGCTTGTCTTTCATTGTTAATGGAAGCTTTGAATGTGTACACTTCAGCTTGTGTTCACTATAAACACAAACGCTGCTGTGCTGTGGTAAATTCTGATGGGATAGGTTTTTAATAAATTATACAGCTGGACTTTAAAATAGAGCGATATAGCCAGCCATATCGTTCCAGCCATAGACTGTTTTTTTTTTTACAGTAATAGCGATAAACTGTAAGCTAAGTTGTTGTGACCTTATCAGATCAACAATCTGCTGTTGTGAGTCATGCTAAGTTGTCAGGGAGTGACGTACTTCACCGTGTGTAGACTCTCTCAGTATCTGATATTCACAAATAAAGCCACACCTTTTGTTATGTGGGAGTTTGTGTTCGTGTGCATTAAACGCCTCAGTTTTACAATGCCACAGTGTAACAGTGAGTAGTTTGAATATTGTTTAAATATGTATTAAACCAATTTTTTGGTAATTTAGCTATTAATTATTAACTCAATAGAACAGATCAGCTTATAATAATGCAGTACGTAAAGATATGAGCTGAGGGCTGTATGTCTCTGACGCCACCTAACGGGCAGAGTATATTGACGCATTTGCTGACTTATTTATGCGACTTATTTAGAATAGCTTGATGGAAAATTAACTTTATTTAGAGGGGCTAACTTTAGTTCAATAAAAATCAATAGAACGCTAAGTTTAAAACGTGTCGAAAATGTTTTGGCGATAAATACCAGGTAAAAGAAGGAAGGAAAAAAATACAAGCAGACACGAGAGAGTAGTTCTTTAACATTTTTATTTCAGATAAAACATTTATTATGTACTTGTCTTGTGTATTATTTATGGACGGGTACATAGACAATATTAATAATATTTAACAATATAATATTTATTGTTAGTGCTTTTATTTTGGTGGTTCTGTACTTCCGCCTCGCTGTACGTGTCATAGCTGAGAACAGCCGCTAGAGGCAGCATCTACCCAACCTCTCGTTCTTGCGGAATTACGCTTGATCACCTGATAAACACAAAGATGGCAGGCCGGGTGAGTATGTTTTATTATTAAAGTTGATTTTAAGGCTCACAATGATAGTCATTCTTTTAAAGATACATTTTAGCGTCCACAGGTACGAGTTTCATTCATACGTGTTGTGTTTGTACACGTCATTCATACTTAGCGTGCAGTACCGGAAGAGTCACATCTTATGACTTTCTATGGGGAAAATGACTCAATGCAATATTGAAAACGCAACATTTACGCTGTATTTAATGTTTTTGATATGTAAACTACAGTCGAGCTTTCTTTAAACGAGTTTGCAGGCTGACTTCATCAAAGAAGGTGTCAATATAGTTGTATGTGCTTTCCTAACAGATCATTGAATCAAACAGCGAATTTAAAGTTATTGATATGATTAAGAGATGGGTCTGAATCATGGCCACCTTAAAGCCAGCATGGAAATCGATCGATCAATTAAATGCAAATAAAAATACAACATATCAACTTTTCTTTACGTCGGCATTTGTTCTGTTCAATGCAATTTGCCTGTATTTACAGTTATGTCCTGCAGATAAATGCGGCTAAAAGAAATGTTTTCATTTTAATATTTTTCTTATTTAACAGAACGTTTCGTCTTATAGGTTATACAGTACAGCAAAACAACTTGAGTTATACGTTTAAGTGACACAAGTATGTGTCTTGGTATGTTTAAGTGACTGGGTATGTTCCAATACAGTCTATAATATAAACATAATATAAATCTAATACATTTTTACAGAAAACGTGTGTCTGCTAAATATATTGGTGAATTATGTTGACATTTACAATAGTTGACAAGGTACAATAATATAGATCACCTCAAAGCTAATATATGTGGGCTAATGGCCTAAAACCTCATGGTTAAAAATGGAATATCAGAGTTTAAGTGTCTGGATTTTGTTCAAGATTGTTTCAGGATTGCTTCTGGAAACTTACTGAACCGTTTCATTCCAGTCGCGATCAATGATCGGATGAAGCGTGCTGTCTCCTGTCTCTCCATCAGACTTGACATGCAGAGGAACTAATACCTGATTAGAATTAGATTAGATTCTGATACTGATTAGAATACTAATATATGATTAAATGGCTCTTATTGGCTGATTCAGAATGACAGTAATCAGAATTAGGCGTTTAAAGGAACTGGGGGTAATTGTAATCAGAATCGAAGAAAAAAAATCAGCTTCTGTTTTTATCATTCCACACAATCACGCAGTCCAAGCAGTCAACGGGAGTATTTTTTGTTTTTGTTTAACTAAGGTTTATTTTTCATCCAAGCTGAAATTTCAGCTCCTGTGGTTTGCCATCACTTATCACCTCATCACTGTTCTGTTCTCTGTTTTCTTCTCCAAAGCTAATGCAAGCAGCGAGATGTCCGACCGATGAACTGTCTCTCACCAACTGTGTGGTTGCTAGCGAGAAGGACTTCAAATCTGGACAGTGAGTATTTGATGTGTAATGAATCAGAAATAGGAGAGATGTAACCGGGGTCCAAAATAAACAATTGACAAGCACCTAAAGCAACGAAAAATTGGGCCGGTGACTGTATTAGGAATGTAATAGTGCGTAGATTAAAATGCGCTGGTGAGAGTCTGTCCCATGCTGTTATTTTTAGTGTGATAAAAGTGACATGAAGCGTTAAAATCAAGCACTTGCAAATAATCTGCTAAAGAAAACGTTTTGCTCTATCTGCACATTTTGGAAAATTTACTATGAGGAGATTATTTTGGATTTTTTTCTGCAGAACTTTTCCTGTACCCAAATCAAGTCATGCCTGTTTTACTAAACGGTTTCAATTTTACTCAGACACTGCGTTTGAAACATAAATCTGCATAAATCTATAGTCGATATATATTAGATATTACTCATATGTTATACATTAAAAATTCGAAATACAGTTTCAGGGAGAATTTTTTTATGCCTGGTAGAATTATTTATGAATTAAGAATTATTTATGCTTGGTAGTTGTTCTTAGTTCACATTGCCATGAATGTTTGTATCCAATCATCTGTTCTAATTCTGTTCTCTCAAGGCACCTGACCATTAAAACCACACCCACTCAGAAGTTTGTGTTCACTGTGAAAACACATACAAGTGTGGTTCCTGGAACCATTGCGTTCAGTCTACCTCAGGTAAACAGTTGTGTCTTCAGTCCCCCTTTTGTCCTGTGAAGCACAATATACACTAAATAAATTATATATAACTCTTATATAACTTATATAACTGTCTTTTCTGCTGTTATGACATGCTGACAACTGAACTGGATATATTAAGCACTTGTTATGCTATCTTTTGAGTCTGAGAAGATGTGCTAGTATTGCAACTGGCCCTTATTCTGAACTTTGTGACAGCGTGCTGTCATTAGCTAACTAGCATGCTGCTTTGTTAACGCCTGTCACTTATTTTTACCTGCTTTCCCTTCGCCTGTTAACATCACAACAGCGAGACTTCTAAGGTACAGCCGTAACTTTCTCCGGTTGGTCTTATTTGATGGCATGATGTATTATTGTAGGAACACAAACAAGAGAAACGAGATTGGAGCCAAGAAATCAAACATAAAACTATGAGAACCTTTAGCAGCTCAAGCTAAATGCCTGTTTGATTAATAACGTGCTGTACAATAAGACCATCTAAAAAGAGAAAGTTATATACATGTATTTATGCGATGTTCAGCAACAGCATCTTGGAAATGTCTTTATTAAATGTCAAGACATGCAGTTGTTCTGAACTAAGCGTATCGATTATACCTGCAACATGATACTTTATTATTATACATACTGTATTTAGGCCAAATGCCAGTTAATGGAGCCTCATTAATATGCTCTTTGTTTCTCAGAGGAAATGGGCTGGAATCTCACTCAACCAGGATGTGGAAGGTACAGTTTCATATTGCTTTCCTGGTGACAATAAACAATGTTTATACAAAACACACTGCATTAGATTATCCCATTAGTGGCGTAGTTTCCTGCATCTGGTGTTGATTGTGATGGAGTGCGATAAAGATGCGGTTGGGTTAGAAAGATGGAATGTAGATAAATGGAGCTCAGATAGCTGGTAGACGATCTTAAGTTCCTTTAAGGTGTTATTTTGGCCCAGTGATCCAGGGTTTAAGCGAATTGGCCTTAAAGTGAATTGGCCTCAAAGTGAATTGGCCTCAAAGTGAATTGGCCTCAAAGTGAATTGGCCTCAATGTGAATTGGCTTCAATGTGAATTGGCTTCAATGTGAATTGGCTCCAGATATCTCCAGCTGAATGTCAAGTTGTTTTGCTTGTATATCTGGAGAGCTGAGCTGTAGTTTGTTACCGCTGGCCAAAGAAATATGGAAATCAAGGGAAGATGCTTAACAAACAGAAATGCTTCCATGGTGTGACTCAGTAGTAATGGTTGTTTCTTACCTACACTCTCTGTTGTCTCGTTTGCAGTCAGTTTCTATAACTTTGATTCCTCAAGACAATATGTGGGAACCATGACGATAGAGGTGGACTTCCTGCAGAAGAAGAGCGTCGACAGCAACCCTTACGACTCGGACAAAATGGCCATCGAATTTATCCAGTTTTTCAACGCGCAGGCCTTTAGCATGGGCCAGCAGGTAAGAAAATAGAGGCTTGTCCTCATAATCCAGTTCTGACTGGACTGAGGGATGTTTTCTTTGAACTAACATGAAAGATAGACTCAAGCCTAATGGAGGTCTTATGAACAGTGTGGACATAGGAGTACATTTGCACATACAGTCTTTATCGTATGTTTAACAGCTTGTCTTCAGCTGCTGTGACAAGCTCTTTGGGTTGGTCATAAAAGACATTGAGGCCATGGATCCCAGCATCCTGAGGGGCGAGCAAAGCTCCAGTAAAAAGCAGAAGGTACCTCTTTACTGCTTAAATAAACCTGCAGTCACGAATTAACCATTTCAGTTCAGGTCATACCTGTTGAGATTTGTCTTTGTTTGCTGTTTTCAGATTGAAATTGGTCTCCTGCACGGCAACAGTCAGTTGATTTTTGAAAAGGCAGAAAACTCATCTCTCAATTTGATTGGTTAGTGTTTACCCTGCAAACACACCACAGTTGTTAGACACACAGACTCCATGTTTGCTCATCTGTTGCTGTTTGCTAGTTGCTTTTGTGATCTGAAACAATGTGCATGTCCAGTGCCTGTCGTCGCCCTGTCACGGCTAAGCTCAACAGTAGATAGATGAATATGAAAATGCTTGCAAGGTCCCCAGCTTTGGGCCTGACAGGCGGTTGTACAGTAAGGTCAAGGCAGAAATAAGGGCACCTTCCTGCTATTGTTGTTGATGTACTAACCAAGCTACACCACAAGATGGCAGTGACAATGCATGGCGAAAACAAAGATTCCTAACCTTGTCACCCCTATTTTTGTGTACTAAAAGGTAGGGAAGCCAATTTCAGAATGGCTAGCAATAGCAAGCTAGCTTTGAAAGCATAAGATCCCGCCTTCAATTCAGAGCGCTCTCCAAAGCCACACCTCCTCCACTATACATGAACGCGATGCAAATACATAGTTTGACAGGCAAGTAGGACCGAATTTAATGATTGGATGAATATTTTATGGTCCTGTGCCTTTCACACAATGTAAATATATAGAAATATATTTAGACGACTTTAGTAAGTGATTGCAATTGGGATGTGAAGGCGTGTTTTGTTCATGTTTCCCCAGGAAAAGCGAAGACCAGAGGTTCTCGCCAGTCCATCATCAACCCTGACTGGAACTTTGAGCGCATGGGCATCGGAGGTCTGGACAAAGAGTTCTCAGACATCTTCCGCCGGGCCTTCGCCTCTAGAGTCTTTCCTCCAGATATCGTGGAGCAGATGGGTGAGTCATCAAACCCTGTCAGTCACACCCAGAATCAAGATGTCACGGTTAATATATTGAATGTCTTTGATTTATATGAAAAAATATCAAAACAAAAACATTTGCAGACCTTCTGTCATACTGAGTCAAGCATGTGATTACTAGTTATTACTGGGACACCTGGGTGAGCTTAATTCCCCTTCAGATACATCCACTAAATAACAAAATTGAAAAAAAGTGATTTTTTTCTTGGCAAATGCCACTTGGTTTGAATTGGCATTCAGACATTTCCACGGTATGGACTGTCTGCATTTGTCCAACCACATCTCCCTCAGTTTAAATGCCCAGAGAGGCAGAAGCACAGCATGTTGTGGGTAACATGAATCACRGAATGCTGASAGAGAGAAAGAGAGAGAGAAAGAGAGAAAGAGAGAGAGAGARAGAGAGAGAGAGAGTGTAAATAACAGTGGCTAAAAGATTGGACTGACAACTTTTAGACGCTCCCTGTCACTCATCCTGACCATAAATGAGAGAATTTTTAATCACCGATTTTAATTTGAGTAACAAGTTTGTGTTTTCATCTTGAGCATCGGCTTACAGTCAAAGCTAAGGCTGAATTATATTTTGTAAGACTGCAGTCTGATTTTATTGTAATTTTATTGGAATGATTTAATGATTTACTGTATAGTAGCAAGAACATTGTTGTGTGCTCTTTGAAATCACCCGAATTTCTCCATTGATTACTCATAAAACGTGGTCTGATCATCATCTAATTCACAATTCTAGACAAACTCAACCAGACTAAACTAGTAGCACAGAAATAGGTGTAGTTTTCACCCTGTTATTGATGACAGCAGAAGTCTTTGTTAATTTGTCAACTATCTATAAAACACGAGATCAAGAATAGTGTTCATGGAACAACACTGGGAAGGAAACCAGTGCTGTCTAAAAACCATCGCAGCACGTCTCAAAACTGCGGTGGTTTGCTGCCTCAGGGCCTGGCTGCCTTGCAGTCATTGGGGTAGCAATGATTTCAAAAACATATCAACACATTTTACAGAAGAATGTCAGAGCAGCAGCACATGACCTCAGATTTAGGAGAGGTTGTGTGATGCAGCAAGACAATGACCCAAAGCACAGAAGTAAATCAACCGAAGAATTCACGTTTTGGAACGTCTGCGTCAGGGTCTTGACCTTCATGACCTTCTGATGGTTTCTGAGGGCAAATATTCATGAACCCGATTTGCTGAGTGGAATCGTTTGGTGGAGGTTGCGCAGCTAAAGAAGGGTCCTCAAGTTACTAAATTCAACGTAAAACTGTTTGCAGGTTATTAATATGGTCAGATTGTGTTTGTCCATAATTGTGACTTTCATTAGATTAAAATCAGACCACATATATGCAGAATCAATGCAGTAATTCCAAAGCGTTTTCCGAACAGACGTTTTCTCGCTAATGTAAATCCATCTCTGAGGAGATCAACACATGTTAAAAATCCCATCCAACAGACAAATTCCCATCAGATTGACTCCTGCTGTGAAAGTATAATAAAGTATAATTATTTGCAGTTTTGTTCTCAGCCTTTAGACACTGTTTTTATTTTATGGCTGCAAGACTAAAGTCAACGATGAAAATAATTGACAACAAATGTTATTATTGCTTAGTTGCGTGTGCGCTGTGGCACAAAGAAGCTCTGCCATTAATGTCATTTTACATTAGAAAATACATTGGGGAGACCACAGAGAAAGACGCTGTGGGTGAAGAAGTATGACCCAAGTTATCTAAAGCAGTTAATGTGAAACGTTCAAAAAAGGTCAAGCATGTCGTTTCAGCACATAATACAAATAAATGCGAATATTTCATAACACAGACTGCGCTTGTCAGCTTTAACCCAGCTAACAATTTTCGGTTGTAAGAACGTTTCCCTAACATTTCCATTAAGTAACAAAAACGTTAAAAATGTTATTTTTAAAATTCTAGAAATGTTCGAAACATCAATTTTTTTCTTACGTTTATGTTATTTCTTGGTTATTTAAAAATGTTATGTGTTATAATTCTGTAACGTTTTTAAACCTTCCACTAAAAACTTAGATTTATCTGATATATATGGTGAAAGTTCTACTAACGTTACTGCAAGAATATTTTTGGATAACTTCAGGAGATCTTTTCAGAGAACATTAGCTGACGTTCTGACAACATTCTCTGTTAGCTGGGGGGAAACTCCATACTCCATACACACACACACACGTACACAACCGTCAGTAGAGTGTAGCGTGTGTTAGAGATGACCTTTCTGGGTGGTGATGGCTGCAGGAGCTGGCCTCTGGCTCAAGCAGCTGGCTGCTCTAATGAG
>JAZGTI010020722.1:0-10486 GCA_036877585.1 Botia kubotai | reverse complement strand
TCCACTTTTAGCTGCGTTCTTTCATCCGATTCCATCTTACAAGCACCAGCATGTTCTGCAAAGCTGGATGTTCTCAGATCAGGCTGATGGGGGGATGAGAGAGTTCTAACACTCTCCTTCTGGCTGAATGAGGAGCTTATGTGTGTGAAGACACAACCTTCTTGCTTTTCGTTTATGGTTTTGCTCTGTGTTTTGGGTGTTGGCAAGCAGAGGTCTGGCTTAAAGAGTTCTTCATTGCTGTCAAACGTTGTGCTTGACTTCTGAGAGATTTTGCACAGTTGTGGTTGGCTGGGAGGAGTTTTGTTATTTCTGTTGGCATGTGCCACCATGGCATCTTTAGACTCCCCACATATTGGTAATTTAGTGTGCTTGAGTAAATGTGTTTTGTCACTCTCTGTGCTTGACTTATTGCTTGTCTCCTGTTTAAAAAGCTGCCTGGGGAGAGATGAAGGACCTCTCGGTTTATTGGTGTCTGACGTTTGAGAAAGTGGTTTAGGGGACAGTTTCTCCTTTATAGTTATGACGGACTTGGTGACACAGTTCAAATAAGCAGATCTGACAAACTTTTGTGGTGAGTTTATATTTGAAGAGCTGGGGGTGAGCCGAACATCTACACATGGTCGTTTGTGGTCCTTCTCACTGCCTGTACTAGTCTCTCTTTTTCTTTTTGCAGAAAGAGGCATTCTGCCCTCTGCTGGCACATAGGGGTAATAGACAAAAACAGCAATTGTTAAGTTTCAGGAAAGAAATAACATTCAAACAGCTGTAGGCTCTAATTAAAGTTATGAGCATCACTACTACTAAAATCTAGTTTTGTGTCATTCATATGCCACTGAAAAGAACATCCTGGAGGGCTGTATATAAACTGCACCAGTGCATAAGGCATCATATCAAAGAGTAGCAAGAATCAACGCATTTGATTGCAACCATCTATCTGTACCAGGAGCGCAAATGCACCGGGTCCACACACAAACATGCCTTATACATCCAATAATTTTAGACATGTTTTACCAGGTGTATTTTTATATGTTGTCCCTGCATCAATGTTAACTTCTGTTATGCTGTTATTTCACTACAGTAGCTGACAGGAAACAGATCATGTGAGCTTTGCTGTCCACACTCCCATTGACAGCCACTGCAAGAAGTTGCTCTGTATTTTAAACTGTTCTCCACTTTGTCATGTCACTGGACATGCCCACAAGTAGGCGCCAATTGTAAATGTCACTTATGTCACCGTCACAGAATGTAGTCACTAGCTGTGTGAACAGGATTTTATGTAATAAAGACTAATAATCTTTACCTGGAGAAGTCTTCCTGTGAGGGGGTCTTAAGTCCTGTCATACAACCAATAAAAAAAAACAAAGATTACATCGCATTATAAAGCAGGCCTGACCACGCTTACCATACACAGTACCTTACATAAAATTATAGAACAATTTAAGAGGTCTTTTAAAAGCGCTGTACCTTCTGTAAGGGCGTGTTGCTATAAATGAAGGGTCTGTAGTCTCTATTTTCCAGTCTATCTTTCCTATGATCAGGATGATGGCGGATTCGTTCCAATGCGCTGACTGAGTTTCTGGGTCTTTCCATTACTATGTGGGAACTTTTAGACCTGGAATAAGATGACTGAGGAAGAGTATGTCTTCGAAACCTCACAGGACTATTGGAAGGCAACACACCTCCTCTGACCTGAACACAGAATATCAGGGGATTAATGATTATGGAAGTTACATGCTAGAAAAACAAATCACAGGTACAATGTACAAATCAAATATGCAGAGCTTCCACACAAATGAATTACTTTTTCTATTATGTTTATTATTGTTTTTTGATTACTGCATAAAATTTATAAAAAAAACATTTGCATTTACTTATTTGGGTGGCTGCCCAAATCACTGCATCAAATTAACAATTTGCTCACCAATCAGAGATGCAAGTTTTACTTTTTACAAGAGAAATATATAGAAATTCCCATTATTTACAATTTTATTCATTTACATTAGTTTTACAAGCCTATAGGACACAATTGACTTTCCAGAGGAAACAGAAAATAGGAAAGTAAATAATGAAAGCTGTCAATAACTTTAAATACATTAAGAAGGAATGAATATTTATTTATTCTTTATTATTTTTTATTATTTAAGGAAAGAAGTTGTTACCCTCAGGTTTTCATTCAGCTCTTTACTGAGAGCCAAAGAAACATCACGGTCTGTTTTATAAGAACTGGTCCTTAGCACCTCCTTTTTAATCATGGGACTGAGGGCCCCATCCTTATTGGAGAGAATGTTTACATTGTTTGGTTGTAGTTCTCTCACAACAGCACTGCAATTGGTTAACCGTGCATGTTCAGTCTTGGAACTTTTGTTGGAGACTGTAGGCCTCTGCACCAGCTCAGGGTTTTTAATTGGTAGTATGGCTTTATGCAGAGAGCTTGAGATTTTGGGGGTCTTCGCAATGGGCTCAAGACGTTGTCTGTCTAGTGCAGGATGGGATGTGCCATCTGAACTTTGGCGCCGTGGACCAAGTGGAATGATTTCTTTCACTAAAAAAAAAAACACACACACACACACACTGTCGGACAATCCAGCAATGTGCAAAAACAGCAGCAGCGACCCCTTTATATATGGTAGCATGTTAGCTAAATCACCTTACACACCTGTATGCCATGCTAGCAGAAGATTATTATGATTATTAGCTTAAATCAGCACAAACCAAACCATACATCATGACAATTGGTAAATCTGGATTAGAAGAGGGAGAAATTATACAAGGATCAAAGAAGGTATTCCAAAGCACCAGACATTACCACTGTATCATACTGCAGTAAGCCCACAACCAGAGCAGCAGCCCAACACTAAGCATCCTTATACAGTTACCAACAACTCTATCTCACCCATAGAGGTAAAGTGCTGCTTGAGTCTACTCGACATTTTATAGTGATGAAAGATAGCCTGATGTTTTAAAAGTCATCTGTGTCATCTGTACAGAGTGAGATGCATGTATTGTGTTAAACAATTGAACTTGAATTGATATACGAGCATGCAAAACTCTCATTTGTTTAGCTAAATTCTGTTTTGTAGTGTCTTGCCATTAGTTCTTATCCCTGTACACTAAGGTACATAAATACAGCATTTACATTAGCACTTTAACATTAGCAGCAAACAGATGATAGATTTTATTTTTAACAGACCTGTGATACATGTTTTCAGGGCCCTTTCAGGTGGGCGTGTGTCTGAAAAAAGACAAGGGAACACTTTAGCCTATAGTGTGGCAAATTTGAGCAAAACAAAATCAGTGAGGTTTGATCAGACATAAAATTACGTGCATTTGTTCCATATTTGTTGACGTTGACCTTGAACATTGACTGTCTAACTAGGAAGGCAAAAGGCAATTTCAGTTTCGAGTTTTTGAGCGGGAATACTTTCACTTTGAGCTCTATAAACAGAGCTACAGCTAGTATGAAACCGGCATCGCTTAAGACCACACTACGGTCATCATTTCAAGCTGACTTAATTAATATGGTGTTTTGACGAATGCTACAATCAAACAACTTCCCCGGAAATCCAAATTCCGCTTACCTACCTGACACTTGTCACGAGATGTTCCTAAAACATGAGGCATCGTAAAATATTTGACCCATTCACAAAAAAATTGTATCTGTTAAACAAACTGTCTAATTTCACAAAAACAGTGTTTCGTTAATCAATTTACACAATATCGTAACCGACGAAGTTAACCACGACTTACTGTCAAACCCAATGAGTGGCGTTTATAAAAGCTTATATTGCTTTGTAATTCTGAAATAAAAGATGAACGCACAGAACTTTAGGTTGAAAAAATCAAATAAAATGACATTCAAAGCGTACCAGCCATCGTGTCGGTTCATTTGATAAAGTCCATGATGAACGCGCTATGGTGTTTCTCTGGAGCCGCCATCTGTAGGTGGGAGGAGCGAGTGAGGATGTAGTTCACGGAAACTGCCGCTAGCGTCTAATGTTAGCGCCAAAATGAAAACACTCAAAGTGTAGACATACCGGCACAGTTATTTCATGGGCAATGTCTGGCCCGTGTGAATCAGGAAAGACAAATTTGTATAGAATACAGAAATCACCAAACGAAAACGATACTAAACATTATAATCTTACAAAGCCCTGATAAAGATTAATGTATTGCAAATATAATATTATTATATGGTTATTATTTCTAATTGCTTTACAGAAGCTTGTTCTTTTCCGCAGAAAATTAAGACTCAAGAAAAGTGATTATGCAAGAGCGCAAATGTGTTCCAACCTTGTTTTTATGATATTACTGCTAAGTGCAAAACCAGCTGTTATGACAAAGATAATGCTCATGTACAGTTTTCCGTGTCTCCAGAAATAAATATAGTAGACGTTTTGTGGAATATAGATTTATGGATTCATTAACCTCAGTTACATTAAGGTTAATTTTTTTACATTAGTGTTTCTTGTTGATACTTAAAACACACAATGCCACACGGCGTCTATTCTACAGAATACGGTACTAGTAACAGTTTGGTATTATGTTACGTGGGCGTTCTGCGAATATCTGAGTTTGAAGCTCTGCTTGGAGCAGAATATAGGTTACTGGAGCAGGACAATGAATATGCAAAGCCTATACGTTTGTGCTGCAATAGTGTTTTGCATTGCGCACGACTCTCTTTCATCCGAAAGTCAGACTGCCAATAATAATAATGTTACTAAAGCTGAGTATAATGATTTAAATATAATATTAAATCTAGACCAGAATGTTACTTTAGACAAAGCAAATCCCGCTAAAGCGTCCACTGAAGAGAACACAGAGGCTCAAAGGAATACCACTGAAGATATCCCACCCAGTAAAGACGGACAACAAGACAACAAAACGGTCAATGGAAAACCAGGTGAGTTAAAATATTTGTTTATGTGGTAGAGAGTAAAGAAACAGAATAATTGGAGGAAGTTTTTTGATAAGATTATAATGTCAAATATGTATCATATTTGAGTATTACAACACGAAAAATGTCTATAAATTAATGAAGGAAGAAGTTTAAATGTTTATTAAGAGTAAAAAGTGTTAAAACATTTAAGTGTTAAAACATTTAAGTGTTAAAACAAGTAAGCCAAAATGTGCTAAAAACTTTTTTACGTTTTATCCTAAACTCAAATATGTCTGGCAATATGCTGTATGCTTTAATGGGAAATTTGGGGAAGAAATGTTGGGAATACAGGAATGCGGTGCAACAAAAAATGATGCTGATTCATCAGCCCCAGCAATAAATTAATATGACTTCTGTTGACTCAGCACTTATTCTCACACACAAAGCACACAATATGTTTTCAAAGAGATAAACTGTTCCATATGATTTGACTTATTGAATCTAGCTATGAGGGTTTTATATATGCGGTGCAGGGTATCTTTGTGTTTAAAGACCGTATTCCCAAGACCATAAGCAAAGTTCTCTGGCTCCTCTCTGACTTAATAAGAAACTGTTTATTAGCCTTTCACTTGAATAAGTTTGGACCTGTCTCAAAACCTCTCTATCAGACTGTCCACCACTGGGTTTGGAGTCTCTGAAAGTGTCTGATGATCAGCTGCAGGCTTCTTCATGTTTGAGTGTTGGGCTGGGTCCTCACAGGGGACGCCTTAATATACAGGTCAGCTCACTTTATATGCTTTCTTACCATTTTAAGATGATTTTGTTTACAATTATAAATATGCATGAGAGCTAAATATACATTATGTCAGATATGTACATTATGAGATGATATTGAATATACATAAATCTATAACTATACATTTAGTTTTACAGGTAGAGATGATCTATTGGTTTGTATGTGTGTAGTCTGGTCTAGTGGATGATGATGAGTATGATGGAGCGTGGTGTGCTGAGCTGAAGGATAAGGAGCAGTGGTTGCAGCTGGATGCTCTCAGACCAACACTTTATACTGGTGTCATTCTACAGGGCAGAAACTCTATCTGGAGGTCAGTGTTAGTAATGGACAAATTTATCACCTTTCTCTCATTAAGGGTGCAATAGCACTGTATTGATATATTCTCCCTAACTAATCTTCTGCTAATTAATCACCTCAGGCAGCCCCAAACATACTCAGATGTTGTTAATTTCAGCTGTCGGTGTGCTAACATCATGATCATATGTGCACACTCAATTGCGAATTGTGTGTGTATATTTGTGTGTGTGTGTAGCTTGGACTGGGTCCGCACTTATAAAGTGCAGTTCAGCAATGACTCATTGGTCTGGCAGCCCTGCATGAATGGATCAGAGGAGGCAGTAAGTTTATGTTTTTTATATAAGTAACCTACTTTTGTCAAATTTTGCTTTGCTTTAAAACAGAACTTGACTTGATTCCTAGGTTTTTGGGTAGCTGTCTGGGTCTCTAGTCAATCCTGACTTAAAATCCTTTTCCAATCCTGTTCCTCTCTTTCTTCTTGTCAATGCTTCACTGCTCCTTCCAATAAAGGCAAGAACATAGGAATAAGAAGGACATAAATATTTGAAAAAAAATCACAATTGCGTAGTTAGTAAAGTGTTCTGTTGTGTTTTATTTTTGGCTAATTTCTCCTGACATTTGTATCTTTGTGCAGGTGTTTGTTGGAAATGAAGATCCGGAGACTCCGGTTCTAGCTCTGTTCCCTGAACCCTCAGTGGCCCAATACATTCGTATCAACCCACAGACGTGGTTTAGCAATGGCACCATTTGTCTCCGGGCTGAAATTCTGGGTTGTCCATTGCCAGGTTCAGTATTACACTACTAAATTTTGAAATATTTAGGTCAGCACCACAGTTTTGGAATGATTACCAAATGTGCATAATTTGAAAGACACAGCATTTACTGTAAGTAAATATAGTCTATTTCCAGGAAAATATTACCATTTCTAAAGGCTTTAAAACGATTGCCAGTCAAATTATCCAGGAAGTGATCTATATACCTGACCTCCACTATAAGCCTTGCTTATAACAGAAAATACATTGCATGAAGTCTTATTGTCAGTTTGTACACTGTAGTTTTAAATCAATGACACACAACTATGCTGTGCAGTTTGCCAAAATTTGTCTGTGTACGTAGATCCTGAAGAACCACATTTTTCCGAGAGCGGATCCACAGATGATCTGGACTTCAGACATCATAATTACAATGAGATGAGGAAGGTTAGAATGCTTTAAATCTCTGAACTTCATCTTTACAACAATCAGTTGTAAACCATCAGTTAAGTGAACTGATACAAGTCTCTCTCTCCAGCTAATGAAATCTGTGAACGACGAATGTCCGAGTATCACACGGATCTACACGATTGGGAGAAGCTACACTGGACTGAAGCTTTATGTTATGGAAATATCTGATAATCCAGGAAAACATGAGCTTGGTAGGCATTCACTTTACTAAGACTCTGCTGTTTAGCAGTTAAAGGTCCCTGATGCTGATGTTTTTGATCCAAAGAGCTAGTCTAATAGACCATGCACATAAACTGTGGTCTTCACAATGATTAGCAATGCTGTTTTTCTCAAATATATCTCCCTTAACAGATATTAGAATGTGTTTTTGTTGCTTTCAGGCCTGATTTAGCTTATTCCTTATGTAACCTTCATGTAACCTAAATCTTCATGTAACATGTTGTTAATTCACATCTGCTTTTCATCATCCTTTGGGCCAGAATAAACATTCCATCTTTGATCAGATACTGTTTAAGACTTTCCAAAGCCACAATGTCAGCATTATGCTTACGCTGTTCTTCTTTTGAAGGAATATGAATTGTAAAATTCTTCCGTTTGAAATTATACAATCAATGCCGTCTAATATACAGGTGAGCCAGAGTTCCGCTATGTCGCTGGAATGCATGGAAATGAAGTTCTGGGTCGTGAGCTGCTGCTAAATCTCATGCAGTATATCTGCCGTGAGTATAAGCGAGGCAATCAGCGCATCATACAGCTTGTGAAGGACACTCGCATCCACCTGCTGCCATCCATGAACCCTGATGGATATGAAACAGCCTATGAGAAGGTGTGGAGAAAGGAAGCAAATTATCTAACAAGATCAAAAACGATAGATGCATTAATAAAAACTTATAGCATAATGGTGGAAAGTTTGATGTGCTAAAAGAAAAAGTAAAAAATGGTATTTGAAATTACACATCTGTGTCATCAGGGCTCAGAACTTTCTGGTTGGGCTCTTGGACGCTACAGCTTTGACGGTATTGACATGAACCATAACTTTCCTGACCTCAACAACATCATGTGGGATGCCCAAGAGTTGGCCACAGACAAGAGGAGAGTGAGCAACCACTACATTCCCATGCCAGAGTACTACACCTCAACTGAAGCATTAGTACGTAAATTAGGCTCCACTGTCATTACTGTTTGATACTCTCTTACCTATTGTTGTTGATATCTTGTTGTAGGTTTTAATGACTACTTTCAAAAAGAACCTGTTTTCACATTTACATGCATTTAGTAGTTTTTCTTATTACATTAAGTGTGTGCATTCCCTGGGAATTGATCCCCTGAACTTTGCATTTCTAGTGCCACGCGTTACCAGTTGAGCGACAGGAGCAAACTATATTGTGAAATTAAAGAGATTTCAGATTGTTAGATAAGCAAAAGGACTCCATGTTGTATAGCCACAAAAACAGTAGAGAGCTTAAAACTATTTTGGAGTGCTGCTTGTTTTAATTAGAGGCACAGTGATACTAGAATTTAAAGTTCACATTATTTAAATCGTCAATAGACTCTTAATCTTTGCCACTCAGTTCTAGATGAGAACGCAGTGCACACAGGGGAATCAAGCTGGTCTATAAAGAATGTGAGAACTTCCTCTTAGCTGAAGCCCCCTGGGCTGAGACCTCCAGAAGGAAATCGAATCACTGCATTAAAAGAACAGTACACACATTAATTACACACAAACTCACAGGCAAATCATGAATTTGCAGTTCATTTATAAAAATCATGGATGACCTCCACTGCAAGCTCAAACAGAACAAAAAGAGAAGTTTCTATGAATTTTAGAAGCAGATTCAGGATTTAGGAGTTCCACTTTAGTGTTTGGGGAAGGGGCAGAGGAGTGAGGCCTGAATCTGAAGCAGTGTAAAGGTCTATATATCGGAAAGGGTGCTTTGCACAGACTTTCTAAAAGTCATATTTTTATTTGATTACTGGTGATTGCTGAGCATCAACACAGTTCGACAACACAGCAACTAATGGTGTAGGTTTGGGGTGGGATTATCTGTATTTTGACCAATGGCAGACATACTGTATTTGGAGATGGGATACATGTATCCCATGATGGGATACATGGGATTTTGCAGAACAAAATGACAAATATGATGCTAGCATTATAGGTAATTTTAGGCATTATAAGTACGTTTTACCTATATATTTGGATTATATATATGAATATATATAAATACAACTGCACATGTGCTTATGTTTAGGTTACCCCAGAGACACGTGCTGTAATTAACTGGATGCAAGACATTCCATTTGTTTTGAGTGCCAACCTGCATGGAGGAGAGCTGGTGGTCACTTACCCTTTTGACTGCACACGTGATTGGATCCCTCGCCAGGACACACCCACCGCAGACAATGATTTCTTTCGTTGGTTGGCTGCTGTCTATGCATCCACCAATCTGGTGATGGCAAACCCTGATCGGAGAATTTGTCACTCAGAAAACTTTCAGCAGCACAACAATATCATCAATGGAGCTGATTGGCACACTGTTCCAGGAAGTAAGTTGCAAATACACACATTCAAATGTATTTTCATACATACACATTTAGAAAGCAAACGGATGAGGACATTTGCTTGTAATTTGCATGTGTGAGTTAAAGGAATGGTTCACCAAAAATGTCATTGTTTACTCCCCCCTCTTGTTTCAAACCTGTTCGACTGTATCTTTTGATGAACACAAAACAACAGGGTAAGCAATGTAGGGAAACTGACGCTGCTCTTTTGTGAGAGATGCAGTGCAATGGGGTCTTCTGTGCCACATCTGTATGCTATACAAAAAGGTTACAAAGGCATGTTCAAAATATAGATGTCCACATTAAAGCAGTCACACTGTTTTCCACTTAGTAACGATTATGTAGATATTTGTTGTTCCATGTTTCTAATAATGTGCTTTATAACCTGAAAAGTTGTATTGTCACATTTTGTTTATCTGACTTCATAGGTATGAATGATTTCAGTTACCTCCACACAAACTGCTTTGAAGTAACTGTGGAATTGTCCTGTGATAAGTTTCCTCATGCCAGTGAGCTTCCTGTCGAGTGGGAGAACAACAAAGAGTCTCTGCTTCTGTACATGGAGCAGGTCAGTCACTTTCCTTGCATCCTGCATGGGACCTGATACTGCTGGAACACATTTTCATGTTCCTCTGCTCTCTCTGTTTGCTCTTCCCAGGTGCACAGAGGTATAAAGGGTGTCATCAGGGACAAGGACACTAAAGCTGGTATTGCAAATGCTGTCATTAAAGT
>JAZGTI010020721.1:0-10486 GCA_036877585.1 Botia kubotai | reverse complement strand
GATTTGTCATTCATAATAGAACACTTTTTAAATCCTTTTTTATCCCTTTGGCTCTAAAATCATTTAAACAGAGACTTTTCACAACTACTAGTTTGTTTGTCTAAAATTTAATCATTTTTGACAATATTTCCATCTCAAATGATCTATTGTGTTTACAACATTCTGTGATGGCATGGCCGTACCCACCATTGAGGTCCCAGTATTTTTTGAGGACCTCTGTATTTTTTCAGTGATAATAATTAAAAAATAATAATTTTGGTGCTGCCAATGTTTTAGCACTACACCTAGATAACTAATCTCAGATCTGGTTAGCGATCGAACATCATTCGTCAATGTCAAAATTAAAGGCCAATCAAATGAAAAAAGGCGTGAATTGCTTTACAGAATCTTAGCATGAGTTTCAGCAGGGCGCTTGCTGCTTCAGTTTTAACTGTGAAAGAATGCAATGGAAGTAGCTAAAATTTAAAAATGTTAAATGGCAGACAGTAATATTCATTGACGCAAACTAGGACATGCTGGTTTAAATTAAAAATCAATTTCATGATTCATAACGTAATTCATAATTGCAATGTGACAAGACACATTAACAAAACATTACTAATGAATGTGGGCATATTGTGAATGAATTTAATGAACTTTTAGTAAATTCACTTATCTAAGAATTTTATTTATTTAACTCAAAGTTGGAGCTACCATCCTAGACCTTCACCACAATATGCTTTGACTTAACTGTGTTTAAAGGTTTGTGGTTGTCCTATTAAAACAAAATTATTATTATTAAAAAAATTGTGATTTTACAATTAATTCTAGTTCTTAATTCTTGTTGTTTATTGTGTATTTTCATTATTCCTTTCTTTTATACAAGCAACTCCCAAGTGTATGCAACCTTTTTCTTTTAATGTCATATTCATGTTAGGTCTG
The DNA here is from genome assembly GCA_036877585.1 of Botia kubotai. Taxonomy (NCBI): domain Eukaryota; kingdom Metazoa; phylum Chordata; class Actinopteri; order Cypriniformes; family Botiidae; genus Botia; species Botia kubotai. The sequence continues at coordinate 9,565 of JAZGTI010020721.1, read as the reverse complement.
TGCTTAAGAAATTGGAATAGTCATTCCAAGTCCAAATACTGTTTTTCATGAAACATAGAAGATTGTTTTCCAATCTGTTAATATTTGCATAGAAACATAAATTGACCATGTGTTTACTGTCTTCACTGACACAGAACAACATGAAGAGACAGACATGGTTTTAGCTTTTTTTATGCTCTCCAAACATCTTAAAATAAATGTATGTAGATCAGGGAAATCAATATTTTTTTCTGTGGGGGCTTTCCCCCAAACTTTCCTAGCCAACTCAATTGTTGGATCTTGGTATTTCTAAAACCCTGCTTGCACCCTTTGATTTCAAATGTGATGGAAATGACGTTTGAAATATTTTTTTGTAAAAAGTGGCAGTTTCCTTTGTTTTGCTAAGGCTAATTTCATAGTCAGCATTTCATTTATCTTAAATACACACTGTTAAATAATGTTGTCACACTTTTGATAGGTTGTACATAATTTGACTACATTGTTTGTTTGGGAATAACACAAAATGAAATCATTCTGTTCACAAGTGATATTTATCTTTATTTGTTTTGGTATTGTTCACACAATACCAAACTGTATCTATCTATCATTACTGATTATAACACTCTTTGTTCTAGTCATAATTAATGTTTTTAAAGTATATTTCCATAGATTAAAGTTAAGCGTCTGAATCTGGGACAAAGATAAAACCATAAAATATTTTCATGAAATATTTTCAAAGTAGCAAAAAATAAATGATGAAGGCATGATGAATAGTTTCATGGCCTTCAAAATGATATGACCTTTCTTTGGTTATATGGGCTTCATATAAAAAACAGAACCCCCGGCACATTACAGTGCAGTATAGTGAAGTTAAAGAAACACCCGTATATAACATTTATTGCTACAGATAAAAAAGCAACAGTATATTAGGACAAATACAAAAACATATACTGAGAGTAGCAGTGCTTTAATATGTATGTGGGCGAGAGAAGGAATAATTTAAATAGCTAACCAGATGTCAACCTCATCCACTTTTCCTGCCTTTATTCAGAGTTACAACACTGTTTTCAAAGGGTCAGTGAGAGGAGTAGAAGCAGCAAATTGTACAGGAATGAATGACAAACAACTTGAGTGCTAGAATTGTTTATTAAAGAACCAGTTTATCCTTTCTGCAAATAACTTGTACAATCGCATGCGACAAAGCAAAACAAAATAGCAACTGTGCCCTTGTTTGATTGTAAAAGTATGAAAAGAGCCTTCATTTAAATCTAAAGTTAATGGCAGAGAATTTCACAGTCTGATTTCCCATCATGCACTCTGTTTCATCTCAAGGGCAATAATTACCTTTCACGCATTTGTGTCTATTCTAAAACACCCCTCAGAATAATTTTAGCAGGAAAAACTTATTTTTCACAGCTTTCTATCAATTTGAGGACTCTTAATACAATGACTGCAAATCAATGCAAACGCTACCTCATCTTTGTATAACTAGTATAGTGTTTGGTATAGCATATGCAGTAAACATATTTTGTGGCTTACAGAATGAGATCACAAATACCAGACTGTCTGACACCTGGTCATCTCATCAGGTCATTGTTTAAAGATGCTGAATATAATAACAGTGTTATTGACAGTGGTCTTGGCTTCAGACAGCACACCCACAGACTGCCCACCGTCCCTGCACTGACTCCTGATGCATATTGCACATAAAACCGGCAGGCACTATCAAAAAATTGGCAGTTCCAATCTGATTGGCTGGTTTCCGCACTATTTTCTAAAAGTCAAAGGATGCCCCATTCCACTTTCCCTCCCCGGCGTACTGTAGTGGTATTTATTTCTGATAAACCTGCCCCTTAATGCAAGCTTATATTGACAGTGGATCCATCAGTTTGACAGGGGAGAAGAGTAGAGTCTAGGAGGAGACAGGAAGAGATGAGTTGAGGAAAGATGAGACCAGACATACACATGAGACATGAGAGGAGATACAAGAGATGATGATGAGACAACTTGAGAGCTGTGAAGGGACTGTGTACTTCATCTAAGATAAATTCATAAATCAAGTGAGTGTCACCGCAACAGCTAATCTAATTGTGCCTAAAAAGATAGTAATCCAGTGTGGAAGATTAACCTGCTCAATGGATTATGTGATAATCAGATTATTTCTTCGTCAAATAACGTATTGGAATACTTAAAGGCAGACAAGCAGCCTGAGAACCTTGCCGCAGTACAGCTGTTACATCAAAGCAGTGGTGCCCAAAGCAATTATGGAAACTCATCTAGTTTGTCACTCACATTGGTTCCAATACTTTACACCTCCCATCATGTGCTAAAATTAAACACCCACACACACTCTTCAAGGGAAGAATACCTGCATGGACACGCAGATAGGACACAAAATGTTGGTGTTGAGATGGAATAAGGCACATTAACATCTGGTGTATCTGTGTATATGTGTGTGTGCAGGTTTGGCTATGCCTGTGAGGACTATGCATTTTTAAAAAGTTCTCCCAATACTATAGTGAAACATGTCAAAAAACTGACTTGTTAGAACTTTTAGATGGAGAGTTTTATATGAGGGGTAGGTTGAGGATAAAAAATATCATTATCTTTGTATGAAACCATTGCGTCTATGTGTCCTTACTAATATAGCTCCAAAGTTCTGTGTGTATGTGGGGAATCTTTCTTCAAGACGATGAGATGATGACCAGTCATCTCAGATCTTACACCCTTGGGTATGAAACGCTCACAGCTTTCTGGCTCTTCCTAACAATTAGACCCGAATAGAAACCTGGTCGGCTCAGATATGTGCTAATGGTGCATGCGAGTGAGTGGGAGAGATCCATGTCCCCCAGAGAGATAAGAATCTCAATCCTCAGATATGCCATCATAGAGGGCCTCAGTGTCACTCAGCATTGACTAGACTGCATACTCCCCCAGTCTTAATACACTGATAGTGAGTTTAACTCAGAGCTGTTTCTAGGCTTTCATTAATATTGGGATATACTGTTAGTTTCCCATCAAGTACAAAAGTTTATTATGATTTTTATGATTGTTTTCCAGTGAGCTCTGGAGATAATCCCAAAACAGCACCAAAATATTAAATTCTGGTGACTTTGGGAACAATATTTGTACATTGTCATAAATACTGAACATTGCACATTACTAGTAGATATAAATACAGATACATATATATACAAATATAATAAATTAGCTTATAAATAATAATTGCTGGAAAAGCAATCCTTTACAAAAGGATTCACACAACTAGTGTGGACACAAATTTCTTTGTGCTGAAAACTCAACATGCCTCTCGCTTGATTAGCTATGGCACTCTTATGCTAAACAAGGGGAATTTTGCTTACTCAGTTATTGATTGAGTAAAAGAATCAAATGAAATGTAGAAGAGCTCATTATAATAGAGTGAGCAGCAAGCTGGAATGCTGATGACTCGCTGCTATGCACTGGGAGGCCTAAAGAAACGTCTGTCAGATCATATCCTGCAGCAGCCCTCTGATGGATCAATCAAGAGTCCAGCCTTTAAATCGGAGAGTGACTCCCTGTTGCATACACTTGCCTGTGTGAACCCGGGAATGTGGGCTGTGGGTCTCGCTACAGTCCAGTTTGATTTGCCTCACTGTGACTTCAGAGAGAGATATTGCGGTGGTCACACACCTCTTTCTGTTGTCCCAGCCTTGAAGTTATATATTATATATTGACATTATATAATTATTACCCAAACATTATAAAATATTTTTAAATGAAACAGGGCTTAACCCTCACTCTAGCATATTGCATAACTACAAAGGCTCCTACAGAAGAAGCCCATCATACTTAGAAACACTTTCAGTAACAGGCTTATTGCTGGTATAATTAATATAATATATTATATAATTAATATGTAATTTTTTGGTTGTGAGCAATTTAGCCCCATCTGTGGAGCAGCAAGTGGAGCATGCAAGTTTGCATTTGAAATTACAGCAGAGGGGCACACATACACCGAGACTTTAACATTATATTTAATCTAATTTTACCTTTGAAAATAACTGATAACTGTTAGAACATTAGTCTTTTGTTATTTACCTACCTGATGTGAAGTAAAGTAATAGTGTCACTGGCATATGGGACACTCCTGGGGTTATGACACAATTCAGTTATGATTCAATTTGTTAAGTTACAAAGATCACACACAGAAGTTGCATAAAGCGTTTTTTTTCTAATATGTTTGTCCAAAGAGTTCCTTTAAAGTTGCAATCCCGTAACTTTTTTGGTTAAAAATAAACAGTTATTGGGAAATTATATAATAGAACAGTGTTCAAAACTGTCTCCATACCCTGATGCAACAATAAGTGTATAATAATAATTTGTAATTTGAGCTGCAAGTCGGATTTCTTGGTAAAAATGTCAGTTTGACTTTTGTAAATGTAAGTACCTAAAGTAACCTGCAATTGTATGTTTCAAACAGAGATGGTGACAGAAGAGGCAAAAGTTATGTATTGCAGCTTTAAAGTGTAGTGGAGTTGTTTGACCCCTGTGTCACGGTCATACGTTTGATAAAGGGTTTTGGATTCTTACTAGATTTACACTGTTTCAATGACCAAAATCTAGAAAGATTAACAGAAATGTTTCAGCACACAATAGATTAAAACAACCTTTATAAAATTGGCTAAAATGTACCTGCATAAACCAAGCCAATAACCAAATTAGCTGAACAATTACGAATATGCAGGTAAGCATCCTTACTGAACAAGGTTTCTATATTTTTTAAATTGTATTATTATATAGTTAAAGACCCTCAGAAGAGTTAGGTCACGGTTACAGCATGTATGTTTACAGGCAGTCCACAACAGTCTAGCGGGACATCTTCACTATCTCCAGTAATGACTTTCCTCTTAATTAGAACTACCGTTACCACCATTGAGACAGTGGAGATGGGTGGAAGGATAATGTCTATTGATGCGGGAAAGTTACTGAAGCAGCGTTGCAGATAATGCCGATATTGAGAAGTTCTGTTTAAAGAGCTGCAGCTCCAACAGGAAAGCTCATTATCGGCCTTCCATCAGGGTCAGCGGTCTAGGTGGAGATAGCCGTTCATTAACCAATCATTGAGTCCATAGTTATTTGAAGAATATGCAGATTGTGTCAAAATTGGCTTGTGTATTTTCCCTGTTAACAACATGTGTTGTTTCCCCTGGTTAACTTTTCTCTTCAGTGTATTTAAACTGAATGACCGGGCTGAATGGCATTGCACCCAGGGGCCAAAAATCTCTTAATCCATCCCTGACTGCTAAACACATCTTCAGGATGATTGACAGTGGATTCGGATGAGCAATGACAGACAGACTGACAGTGTTGTTCTTATGGGAGAAGATTGATCTGTGGTCAGTCTCCTCAAAGGTATTAGTGAAGTGGTCTGGGACTCACTAGAACCTGCATATCACCTCAATATGTGAATTCCCACAGAGATTTATTACAACATAAAAACCTTTACATGCATGTACCTTATGTCTCTCAAGTCGTTCCTAGTCCATATAAATTGATATGTCTAGGTACAAATCCATATGGGGATGGTATCACTTCAAAATGAAGTCCAGTCTCTTGTGGCCACCCAGAGACTGTGCTGTTAAATAGGTCAACAATGTAGGTCGGCTCTTCTGTTGAAGCAGCTATGTGTACTTCTATGCCTGCATTTCACAATTTGAAACTGCCAAGCTGAACTTCCACCTTTTCTTTCCCAAAGACATGCTGTTTATTTCCTCTACCATTTTCTCCCGTCTCACCTCTGCAGTGTCTGCACAGATGTCTTTGTGCAAACATATGTGTGGGTGTGTATTCCTGCATGTGTGTGTGTGTGTACATAAGTCCAGATCTCAGGGGACAATGTCAGTTTTAGGAAAAACTGCACTACCTGTCACATGCTTAGACACATTCCTTCGCTAGCTCTATTTACACGGAAAGGCGCAGCGCTGCTAAATCTGTCATAAACCACTCTCCTCCTCGGCTTCAGGTTCAGACAGCAAATGCAGGATTCTAAACAGTGGGAAAGCAGCAATTAGCTGCGTCTGATGGGCACCATTGGGACTTTTAAACACAGGCTCCAAACAGCCTTGATAGATCTTTTCAAGGTAACGTGCTCATTTGCAGGCGTATGTTTACGTTCCTGTGTGTGTGTGTGTGTGTGTGAAGTGATTATTTTTCTGTCTGATGAAAACAACCCTGCCAGAAAGTGAAGACGACAGTTATATTGAAATGACACATGCTGTATATCACAATCATATCTCAAGAGTGGACGTTTCAAAGCCTAAAATGTTCTCAAGGAGATAAAAGGGTGTGACGTAGAAATAAAAGACCCATTGAGAAACGGTAGACACGTATTGAGCTGGCTTTAAATGCAGATCTTTCCTCTGCTTCACTGCTTTTAAGAAAGAAAAGATCAGGCTTTTTAAGGGGTGTCTGCACACACTCTTTAAAGGTGTGTGTGTGTGTAAATAAAATATCATATTAAAGGTTTTATCATCGCCACAGCTCAGTGCAACAGGACATGGTTGAGACGCTTCATTCACAGTGTGAAAAGGGTTTAACTTGGTTTGCTCGTTAAGCCCCTTCATGTCTTTCAATAAACACACGCACTTACAAATGAACAAGACTTATTGTGTGAGAGCTGGATATAAATCAATGTTCTCAGACTGTGAAGATAAGTGTTTTGTTAATGGTGCTGCAGTGGAGATTAGATTACATCAGGTCTTGCTTAACCTGATCAGAATGGCTGGTTCGTGATATTTATTTAAGCCCCTAAGCACACACACAGTTTTTCTGTTTTTCTTGTTTTAAAATACGTGATTAAAGGTCCTGTTAAGATAGAAATACAAAGTTTTAAAGAGAATGAACAAAGAGCATATTATTACTGGGTCTTTGTTGCAATAGAAAGCTTTTATGTCCTAATTGCGTGTTCACATGTGCAAACTTAATAGGAGGAGAACTGATAGTATCTCAGTGTGGAATAATCTGGGCCGAACAGCAACTGTAATCATTGTTGCTTTGAAAGTGTTACAGTCTTATCTAATCAATACTAGCATCTATAGAATGACTTATTACAACAAATACACTATGATTTTCATGATCAAAAGCAACGGACACAATTAACAGCTCTAAACATCTGCCAGAGATTTCTCAACTCGCCTCTGATGAATAATACAGCACGCTGTGATCTGAGTATTTCCACACCAGCTTGAACTCACGCGGGCCAGCGAGATGGAAAATATTAAAATTAATTTGCTCGTTGTGAGTCTGAACTTGGTCACATTAATTTTCATAATCTCCCAGACAAAATTAGTTCTTCTGACGTTGTCCTCCATGACTCTTCTTACTCTTCAGAACCTTGCATTGGTTTTGTCAGGAAATGGTATTCATAATTTGTGTTATCCTGTTCATAATTTCTTTTTTACCATTTTACCCAGCAGGTGATTAAATCTCTTTAGTTTCTATGCTGCCTCTTGGATTAAAACATAACGCATAACGAAAATATTGAATGTAACTAACTCTCTCAGTCTGTTTCCCTTGCTCTATCAATAGCTCTCGCTCTCTGTCTCTATCTGTCAAATATGGATGCTGGCAATCTTTCTGCTACTCTGAGGACACCCACAGAGAAAGAAGCCGATTTGTGTCTCTGGCAATGATGTGAATGTTCTTGCGTATGTGTGTGTGTGTTTGAGAGAGGGACACATAGACAAATATGCGTACAGACAGACAGAGAGCGTCTCATACTGCAAGTCAATGTTGTCTTTCACGACATTACAATGGTAATATATCTTATTTAACTACCACGGTTTTTAAATGTTGTGTGAAGTTTTATCCACAAAGAGAATGAGTCACAGTGGGAGTGTTAACTAATACAATTGTGTAAAAACTGACATTTTAAGTATTTAAATAACCACGCCGAGCAGTTTGTTTGTGTCAGAGCTTTGGCCCAGCGGGTGTTTTTAATGACACATTAAAAGAGCTGTGCTGCTTGTGAGGATGCAGGTTTGAATCTTGCATCATGTCTCATTTTATTGTGTTTTTGCTCCCTTTCCTGCATATTTTCACTTTCCTGTTGGTCAGGGAGATGTCAAACATTATGACTTTTTAGTTAGAGTTTTAGCCAATAAAAATAGGGTAGGGTCACGACATGACATCAATGTTTCTGCGTATGTTATGTTTGAAATGACTTGACAGTTGGTCAGTGTGTGTGATCCTTAGTTGTTTTAATGTGTGCTGCCCAGTTTTTCCTGTATCCATTTACAAGGTTGGCATGTGTAATCCTGTAGGGTGTTCCTGTAGGGTGTTCCTGTAGCTCAACACTGTCTTGTAGCACAGTGCGTTAGCAGCACAAAGGTTGTGGGTTTGATTCCCAAGGAGCACATACTGAAAATTGCCAAATGTGTATGATGTGTAGTTTTTTAAAATCTGATCTATTTAGTGTACACTATTTAGTGTAATTCAGACTTCAGATGAATATTTCTCAGGGTCGGTATATTTAGAAAGTTTCAGTGCATAGCTTAAAGTCTTGACTACTAAAAACAAACCTTATTTTACCACTCCAAAACCTCTTAAGCATTATTTATTATATGTCCCCATTTGCTTTCTGTGCAGTTGTGAGAAGAGGTGTTAAACTAAACACATTACAATGTGATCTGGGGTATGTGTGTGTACTCCTTAGTTCCTACTCAAAATGAATGTGACCCATCTCCTGTAAAATACCCCAGGTGTGGGTTGGATCACAGTGGAGGTCACAAACCTTTCAACCTAACCAGCATAATTAGCCAGAGAAGTGTGTGAAACAAAGCAAGCCGCACTAATTCTATTAGACAGTCAGTGCTGCCAATTACCCTGCATGAGAGACCAGATTAATCCACACCTGCCCCTCCTTCCATGTCGCTCTTTCTTTTATGTAACGTATTAAACAAGGAATTATAGTTCATCAAAAAATGTAAAGGTCTTTGAAAACCAAGACCTGAATCAGAGCTGGGGAGGCTTTTGTTGTTAAGACAACAGCGAATCAGATTTGTTTGTATCTCTGCATGCTAATTTGTGTGTCTGTGCATCTAGGTGGCATCATCTAGTTGTTCCAGCTATATTAATGACAATAATTATTCTCCAACACATCATGCAGGAGTTGTGCTTGACTGAGCGTAACCCTTGCGATGTGGAAGTCTGACAACACAAAGACTCTTGTCTCTTTAAAGTTCCAGGATCGACTGAAGCTGCGAGCTGCATCTCGCCGCATTTGATATGCAGAGCGCAGGTTTGACGCAGCTATCCGTCTCTGTACTTCTGATCTGGGATGTCTGTTGTTAGTTTGCAATGAAAGGGCAAAAGTTTATGCCATGAGTGGTGATTGAGCCATTTAGATGCTGTTGTTAATGTAATCCGATCTGTTAGAAAGAGATACAGGGCGCTGAACTGTGAAGCTAGCACCAGCGTTTTAGGCCTTGATGTGGAGAGGCAGAGAGAGTGAGAATAAGAGAAACAGTTTGTTTCACTATGTACAAACATTTGTGTAAATAGTAAATTATTACTCATTAAATAATCATTTCTTTCCAAAATGTTT
>JAZGTI010020720.1:0-10486 GCA_036877585.1 Botia kubotai | reverse complement strand
TGCGGGGATAAAGAGTTATTAATAATGTGAGGCCTTTCAACCAGGACTAACTATAACTAACCGCAATGACCTTTTCGCTTTTTTCTGTGATTTTTTTCAGTATTTTTATATATACAGAAACAGTAAAATATAACTAAAATGACAAAAATGGTATCAGTGAGAAACATGAACGGTTTAACGTTTCAGATTAAACACAACACAGATAAAAACAAATAATATAAATAAGACGGGGCTTTTTTCTACATTAGGGCTCATAAAGTATGTTCATAATACAAACATACTGTAGGCGCGACGCGCGGGTGTTTTCCACCGAAACGCGACGCAACAAAACGCGCAGGTGTGATTTGAGCTGCTTTACATATGACCGTCATTCCAGGAAGTTTATTTGGGTCGAGTTGTTTCCTCCACCTCCGCCAGCTTGTTTCTAACTGTCGCGATTTGTACACTTTATCTCCACTTTTATTTAAAAGACTTTGTTTTTCAGATGTGCTTGGGTTTATTTTGCCTCCGTCTCGCACCATGAGTTTCTTGTACCTGCGGGGTGTCGCGTTTTTCACCCTCATACCTGCAATGCTGAACATGCGAGTTATGGATGACGGACTTTCCCTTAACTGTACACAGGAGGTAAGACAGCGGCGCTAAATAAAGACGATCACAAACCCACACAGGCGTTTAAAGTTATACAGAATCTGTTTGTGTTTTTATATGTCGACTTCTGACGTTTTAAAAGCTTTAAATCAGAGTGATATACACTATAGGTGACTCACTCTCTCTCTCTCTCTCTCTCTCCTCTCCAGGAAGTACAATGTAAGCCAGACATCAGTAAGTGTTTTTTCATTGTTGGTCTTTTCGTTTTTTACATGAAGATCATCAAAGGTGTGTGTGACGGTAAACTGATGGTTGATTTTTCTTACAGATAACTGCATGTATGACGGATGGCTCAAGCCTTCGGATTTTACCCCTAACGGACCCGATGACCTCACAGTGCGAGTTGAGGCCAGAGCTAACATCAGGGGTGAACTGGAACCAGTAATTGTTGCTGCGTGGAAAGCAAAGGATGATGGTGGGTGACTGATTACAGACAGTTGAATTTATGGAGGTTATCAGATTCGATGTTGCAGTATGATGTAACCAGTAGGTCTGCAGAGGCGATGCACTCATCCATCACAGTTTAATAATCTGTTTTTTTACAGGTAGCATATGTTTTTTGAAAGGAACCGAGTTCAGTATTTTGCGGTTGTCCACCAACGAGCACCTGTGTGTTCATTACATGTTCCTCCAGAATTTTAAGTCCATGAGAAATTCTCACGGTGAAAAGGCAAGACTGATTTATTACTGTAATTAATATTGTTACTTTCTGAACGTATCATTCTTTACTCATAACTGATCTGTGATCTGTTTATTTCAGTGGTCCTTCTCTCTGGATAAAGTGGTGGTCGATCCAGGCAGCACATACTTGGTGACTGTCTCCAACCTTCCCAAACCAAATTTACAACACACCAGTTATAACATGAACAAAACGGTTATTGTTCCAGGTAAATGACATGCGGAACAGATTCTTCACTCGGTTGCTCATCCTACAATGATCATTTATATTCTAATCAGTTTGATTCTGTCAACACAGGTTGTGACGATCCTGGGATGCGCCCGACCAAAATCTGTTTTGAGAGAGGTGAGGAAATTTTGCGAAACCCATCTAGCTTAACCAGATAAGGATATGCACTTGCAGGATATGCAGGGAACCAGCCCTGTAAAGTTGGAGTCTGCGATCCGTAACTTTTGCCTCTCTGTCGCCATCTCTGTTTGAAACATAAAATTGCAGGTTACTGTATGTACTTCACTTTATAAATACTGACGTCAAACTGAAATATTCCTGAAAAATCAGACCTCACAGCTCAAATTATAAATCCCTATTATAAACTTACTGTTGTGACTCAGAGTAAGGGTGAGAGCACTGATCAGTTATTTTAACTGTAATGACCCATTTCTGATCATTTTTAACCCAAAAAAGTTAAAGAATGCAGCTTTAAGTATGCGCTTCAAAATTTAGGAAATGAATTTGACTTTGCTTGTCTCCTAGGGGATATGTGGCAACCCAATATAACCACAGTGAGGTCCGCAGATCCGGAGGGAAACCCTGTTCTGCTTGTTGCGTTTAACCCGGGAGAAAATGCGGAAAAATACAATGTTTTTGTGAAGTGCGGCAGGGACAAACAAATGATGACTGTTTATAAAGTAAGAAAATGGCACGTACATTCGTTTATTGTGTATATATCATATCAGTTCGAATGTGAACCATACACAACAGCTATATGAACAACTATTTTGTAGATGAATTTTACAGCGTCTTGACATTGTTGACAGGTTAAATGTCTCGGTGCAGAATCTTCATGTTAAACTGTCTTTAAGGGGCAAAATGTGTTTTCTGTGGATTTAGGACAGCAAGACGTTACTGAACGTGACGTACGAGCTGGACAACTGGCCCAGAACATGCTGCAGTTTTGACGTGCAGGTGTGTAGCTGCGATCTTTGCATCTAAAAAATACATCAGTGCCAATTAAAAAAATATGATTGTGATGGATTAATCCAGAACGCTGCTCTTTAATGATGTATTTAACGACCTCTTTCAAATCAGATCCAGCCATTTTTTCACAAGTGTGCCAATGACTGCCGGCGAAAGAATCACAATTTTAACATCTGTCCTGGTGAGTATCAAATAATAGTAAACCGCTTTTGAACACCATTTCACAAAGAATTCAAACAGAAAACAATTTTTTTTCCCGCTGTGTGTTTATAGAACGACCAGCAACAGTCTCCGGCACAAATGCAATAATGTGGATCGTTTGTGTTGGTTTATGCCTTTTAATTTGCGCCATTGGTTTTTGGGCTATTTATTTACGCTGCAGGAAACCACAGAAAGGTAAGCAATACATTTATAATATAGATAAAATATACATATATATATATATATATGTGTGTGTGTGTGTGTAGAAAATATATAGATACATAAGCAATATAGATATGTTTTATAGACTTTATCATCATAAAATGTTTTATCAATAATAAGACGTGTTTCATGTGATTGTACATTAGTGATGACACTTGTATGCAGTTTTTACTAAATAAGATCCTCTGATTGTTGATTGTTTTTGCTTTCAGATTGTATTCCTGTTTCTAATTTTTAAAATCCTTTTTTCTCAGGCCCAGAAAAGCAGCCGATTCCTCATGCACAGGAAGTGCCTGTTCCACCCGGCTCGCGGGCCGTACTGATCATCTACTCCAGGGATCATCCCTTATACACAGACATAGTGCTGAAACTCTGTGGCTTCCTGCGGGCCAAATGTGGGGTGGAGGTCATGCTGGACCTGCTCGACACCACTTGGGTCGGCACGATCGGTCGGCTGCAGTGGATCGAACAACAGAAGCGGCGTGTCGAGCAGTCCTCCGGCAAGATCTTGGTCCTCTGCTCTCGAGGGATGCAGGCCAAGTGGGGGGCGATCTGCGGAGAACCTCGCATCCTCTTACGGGAAGATGCCCAATCTCCGATGGGAGACATGTTGACCCTCGCCCTGCAGCTGATCACACCCGACATGCAGTATCCCGCGTCCTACGGGAAGTATCTGGTGGGGTACTTCGATGATGTAAGCGGCGAACGTGACGTGCCGTCCATGTTCGACATTGCGGTGAAGTACAAGCTGATGAAGCACTTTGAGGAGCTTTACTTCAATATTTTGGATATGGAGAAATATCAGCAAGGGATGATGCATACTATCAAGGGTATCAGCAAGGATGACTACTTTAAATGCCCCTCGGGCAAAGCCCTGCGGGACGCCATAGAAACCTTCCAGGCCTATCAAATGGAGAATCCCAATTGGTTTGAGAATGAGTGTGCAAACAGCGACGAGGAGGTGAGAGGAGAGTCCAGCCCACTTCTTGACCTCCAGGTGGCGCCGATTTACGAGTTCAAACCTGTGTATAATGACGGTCTACCGATTCTTATGAACGAGGTGGAAATTCACCAGGAGACCCACAGCGTCTGTGCCGTAGTTCCTCAGATTTGCAGGAGTCTTGAGGAGTCCTCCGTCAAGATGGTTAGTCCCAGGATCCAGACAGATCACAGCCATGTACTTTCCAACTATCCAGAACCCCCTCTTGAGGTACCTGTGGTCAGCATGGTCCACGTTGGCCCTGAGAGCTACCCGTATCTTCTTGCTGAACCTCTTCCAGCAGAACCATCTCATGTTTCTTTGGAGTCGAGAGGGAACGAACAGTTTCCAATGGCCGAGCTGTCAGACAGTTACCGGACAACGAGCAGCGAAGGCCAGGAACAATCCTCGTTTACGCAGCCTTCCGAACACGCTGTCCAGCAGCTGGTGGACTTATTTACGGCTTTGTGGACTCCCGGTGAAATCCCAGCACCTCCACCCTCAATGGAAGACAGCTTCCAACTAAACCAGCAGATAGATGTGTCTCAACCAGTGGAGATGGAGGAAAATGAAATGGAGGAAGAATCGCAGACAAGACCATCAGAAGGGTCAGATCAGGGCTACAGCTCAAGATAGTGTTAGACAGATATGAAGGTATGGACGTGACATCATGTCATTGTTTCAAATAACAATTTCTGATGTATGTAAAAAGATGACAGTGGCACATGGGTGAGATCAGTTCACTTTTACTGTGGAGTAGAACAAGCACCTCGTCAAACAGGTTGATATAGAACAGCACAGCACACAGTTTGAAGCTTATGTTTAGCTAATGAATACAACATAAACAAATTCAGTTGGGCTTGTAAGGTTTGTTCTGTTATTTGTTTAAAAGAAGTGGTTTGTTGTATAATATCGCACTCGTTTATTTTCTTCTAGTTCATCAGCTGTAACTATTTACTCTGTTGGGATTTGTATAATATTTTATTTGAATACGTTTCTGATTTTATAAAGCAGCACTCTTTGGTAATGATCCTTCATGTACTTTTTACTTTCATTTTTTTGTAAATTCGCGGTAGGTGCGTCTGCACTTCATTGCATTTGAGCCGTAGCGATTTTTTTTTTTAACAAATTTTACCGTTATATATCTCCAGACTGTTGCGGCACAAATGATGTCGCGTGTAAACATTAACAGTAAAATAATCTAAAAAATTAAAGCCCTTGTCAGAAAATGATCTGTAAAATATTCATGTGGATAAATAGAGAGATGTGGGTCTGGAAATACCGTTACTTATCAAAAAGTTATGTACTGTACATACATTAAAAACATGCGTAGTGGTACACTGTATATATTTGTTGGGTTATATACTGTGCAGTGAGGCACAACATTACCATAATGCACTTTCGGCCTGCATATTGAACACTTTTAGCTCACCCTGTACCCCCAACCTCAAAGCACAAAATAATAATAATAATATATGTATGTGAAAATGCACATTAGAATATACTGTGCTCTGCTTACAGTTAAGCAGGGGCATTGAAGTGAAATTTAAATGAAGCAAATTAATTTTGTTTGCTGTAATTCTGAGGTCTGCATGCAGAGGTGGATTCATGGATCGGATCCTCTCGCATTCTGTTGGTCACCGCTGACAATATTGTCAAAATGTCAACAAATGTATTTTCTGGCGAAAGTGATCAGAAATAAGGCAGATAAGCCCACTGGACCATGATTTCTGTACGATTCTGAAAAGAGAGGTAGCCCGGTACAAACTGATGTCACACTGTGGATGGATGTAGCCAGCACATGTAGAAGTTTGGTCATTACAGATGAATTACGGTTATCCTTATAGATTCTATAGTTTAAGTAGCCTATTAACATTAGGAAACATCTGCCAAGATCATAAATCCTTATCATACATTTTGAAATACTTGCAATATTATTTCTAAGAGCTTGGGAGAGGAAGGGGCAACAACACGTTCACAATTTGAAGTGTACACCAAATCTAACAAATTTCACACCTATGCCTCCAGCATATTTACACACCTTTGAAAACACTAGATGTCAGCCTATGTCGGACTACTGTAAATCGATTCCAAAAAAAAAGATGAAGGGCGTTTCTTACATAGAGAATAAATGACACAACATTGCACTTGTAACGTTTCCACTGTGGAACATTTTGTCACGTGATTAAAGTGCCTCACAATACGTGCAACTCAAGGATTCTCGGCATTGTCGTCAGGTAAGCGCTGGTTCACAGTCGCGTCCTGTTACATGATGGACTGCAGAGGTCACAGGTGGGAGTGTTTATTCATTGGCACATTGAGTGGTTTGGTTGTAGCACCTGCGGAGAACAGAACATCATTCCTAAGGGAAGGTATTATAGGAATAAACTGTAGTTTTGGCTGTATTATTAGGCAAGCCTATCCTAAATAATAGCCAGCAACATTTTTATATTACTTGTACAATGCAAATAATAATAAAACGTCTGTTTAATTATTGTGAGTGAACATTTTTCACTGGCCATTATTGTGATTTTTGATGTCGTATAAGCTGTTATTGTTCATTATTGATTCATGCTAACTAACATCGTCAACTAATGCTAACAAGTTAACCCTTATCGTTAAGCGTTAGCGTTACTTTTTGGCTTTCTATCGGAGGATTGTTTTAAACCTTGTAAACTTGTTCAAACAAACAACCTTTTGACCAAATGATCACATTAAAACAACAAAAATGCCAAATTTACTATCGTTAAAAAAATGTAGATTCCCTAGTTTGCCTTTATTTCACTTATTCACTGCTGTCATTTTGACTGAAGGAAATGAATTTATCTTAATCACCTGTAGTACCTTCCCTTAATAGGGCAGATGCGCACTGTGTAGTACGTGGGCCTCCTAATGAACGCATCTACGACTGAGTTTTCACAGCCAGCGTGTTCACGTAGCCGTGAGGACACATGTCGTTCTCCGACACGCAATGGGAGAACTGGGCTGCGTTGTCCCCACGTCCACGTGCGAACCTCCGGACACCTCTTAAAGACACGCACTGCTCGATCATCTCCAGGCACTTACACCCCAAGAACAAGACGTTTTTGAACATGAAAACCGAGACGGGCGTTTTGTAAACGAAGACGAGGAAACATCTGACCACCAACAACGGTGCGTTGACCAGCACGCCGGTGAAGAACCTCGCCCATATCCAGCGGCAGTTCATCTCCGAGGCCGTCAGTTCGTAAAGCCATATAACCGGAACGGCCAACGCGATGAAATACGCGGAAATCACCGTGTACTTCAGGTACACGTTGGGAATCTCGTTTTTCAGGAGCAGTTCCACCAGGGTGAAGCTGTCCAGGATGTCTACGCAGGTGCTCATGAAGCAACCATGGGAATGGAAACGCGTGGCGCCGTTGGGATCTTCAATGATGGAGTTAATGAGACAGTAGAGCAGGGGCGCGCAGAGCAACATGGTTATTTTAAACCCGGTGATGCCGAACGGCAGTTTGAGGGCAATGAGATCCAGAATGGAGGTTTCCAAAACGAGCACCACTTTCGGGGTGGAGGCGATCACGTAGATGAGCCACGCCAGGTAGGCGAAGGTGAACTCTCCGAGGTTGCACCCGAAGATGGAGCTCTTCTGGTGGAAACCGCAGGCTCGTTCGCGCTTGCTCCTGGCGTTCTTCATGAAGAAAATCCCCCATCCCGACATCACCACCAGATCCGTGGCTATCCACGAGCACCAATACAGATCGGTGAAGATGATGAGGTAAAAATCCAGCACGCCACCTTGGAGAACGAGCAAAAGGAAGCATAAGATCTTATAAAACAGGTTTTTCTTAGACCTCTGCACGAACAGAGGGGTGGATTGCATGAATTCGCCCGATGTCATGGTGTACGACTGTGGATCGGCGGTGGATGAAGATACCAGGGGCTGGGAGCTGCCCTCTTCGAGGTTGGCACTGGCGCTCGTGGTCTGCGTATCCCTCCTGGACGCGACGTTTCGGATGAATAACAACTGTCCGTTTTCTGGTGCAGAGGAGACAGGTGAGTCGTCGGGTTGGGGAAAGCTGGTCACGGAGATATCTTTGATGATTTCAGCAGTCATTGTATTCATGCCTTCTCCCCGCGGCTTGTTTTGGCTCTGCTCGTGTAATGATAGCGGATTAAGGAGGCGGGGGAGGAAATCCCGTCATGGATTTCTATTGGAATGGAATGTGGGTCTGTGTGAAGGACTAAGCGTTCAGAATCAAATAATCAGAAAAGTAAATAGACAATTATGTTACAGTTTGGCTTTATATAATATTCATCGACAATACAACAATGGATGTTCTAACACGTTGCGTTTTCATACTGTTAATTGTAATTTGTTTATACACTTAACAACAGCCCCATGCTCATTTATTAATAATATTTTTATGCAATATTACACAAAACAAAAGGGTAGATCTTACTACGTTTTGTATAATTATGTATGGGACGCGTTATTTCGAGTACGGTGGTCATGCGTGTATTGTTTATTAAATGTAAACGGCTATCTTTGAAACTATTTCGTTTTACTGACGTTTATCTTAAAATTGTTGTGAACAGTTCCTGTGTAGTCTACTGAACTCTGTGTAGTCTATCCAGTCTACATATATTTCTGGGCTGATGCGTGACCTACAAAAGCCAGATGTAGGACATCATAATCCTGGTTTCAACACGAGCATTATTATTTAATTTTAAATATGGTAGGGTCTGTTCTTTAAATAATTACAACACTGCACATTACAATATCATACAGGTATTATATAATTGTGGTGAAATTATGTTTTTATTTACATAACAATTGGGACTCTTAAAACTCACCATTTCAAATTTGTGAAGTAATATTTTAACCTATTATCAGCCTCAACCCCACACACAACAGCAAACTGTACTACAACACCCCTTAACTAAGGACTAGTTTACTAGATAAATGCAGTCAATACAGCTTTATGGTACTTATGTGACTTTATCTGCAAACAAAGAGGCTAAATGACAGGCGATGCAATTGACATAAAAAAAACCACACAAACCATCGACTTTGATAATAAACTTTAATTTCAAGTTACATCGGATGGTTCTGAACCATAGAAAACAAGCACATTTTTGTATAAACATATGCATATCAACCAAGTTCGACAAGAACCGAATAACAATTGGGTGTTTGTGGGTTGACTACTGCCAAACGGAGCTTAATATGCAATACTCACTGAAGCGCAACAGATTTACAATAAATCAGATGGTTAAACTGATGAAACGTCCGGCTTCGTATTCCAATGCATTTAAGCCTGTTTTGGGGAGTCCAGATTCCCAGACGTCACGGTGCACTCAGTTCTCTGGCGGGACTGTTCATTGAATACCACAGCTAGTCAGGTACAGCTAAACGGGTACGAAAACAACTCAGTGGATAATAGGAGTAACATAAGGACGTTACATTAAGGACAAACGCTCAATGTAACGAGTTGCCCATGTGAACGTTAACGAGTGCGTTGTGACATCACGGAAGCTCACCACCACCGTCACCCAGTCAGAATCAGTGCATGAGAAGATCATTCGAAAACATCAGCCACCGGTTAGTGATGTCATACACAGCTGCTGTATCCTCACAGTCAATGATAAACGTGTGAAACCCACGCTTGGCAAGCGCCGGGTTTGTTCGCTATATCCTTCCAATTATATATATTTATATATACGTATATATAACTTAGTGTCCTTTTTGCGTTTTTTCTTTAAATTACCTTTGTTTTTGCTCTGTATACTTTATTCTAGTACGTTAACCAGACATGGAGGGTCTTACAGGATGGAGAAGGCTTTTTAGAAAAGATGTGTCTTTTGACTCGCGTTTTTTTATATTCATTATCCGCTTTGCAATGAATTCATCGTTTTTAACGGCCTGCTAAAAGGCACTGCCACAACACGGGGGGGAAAGACGCTACTGTCATCAGCCACACAAGACGGTCCTGTCTAGTTTCTAATAGGGATAGAAAGAGTAAAGAGGGCACAGGGTTAATCTAGGAGGGTTATGCGGCAGGGACGCTATAGGTAAAGCTCGTAGTAATCGTCCAGCTCTTCGTGAAACAAGTCCCACTCATCTTCCGAGTCGGTGACGTCATCGTCGGTACCGGCCGCCAGGAGCATGAGGAGCATCTCGCTGAGCTCGAACGTCACCATCTCCTCGTCTTCGTTGTCGAAGGAGTCGCCGTTCTCTCGCTCGTCCAAAAGATCCCAGAGCGGCGTTCGTCTGGAGCTCTGTAACGCAAAGCCGAGGGCGGTTCCATTAATAGCTCGATAGAGGTGATCAAATTCATCTGATGAGGTTACACAATTACTGTAAAAATGACAGACTTTCAGTTTGGTGCTAACGTCAAAAGTATAGCTTTACCCGGTTTCTCCCGTTGGAGCCGGTCTGTCTCCTCTGGGGTTGAGGGTCCTCCAGGCGCCCGTCAGGGAAGGCGTGCTTGTAAAAGCAGTTGGATCCAAATGGACAGGTCCCACGGCCCTCATCAAAATATCGGCATGGCTTACTCCTGGGTAACGAGACAGATACA
>JAZGTI010020719.1:0-10487 GCA_036877585.1 Botia kubotai | reverse complement strand
AAAACAAAGCGTCTCACAAGTCACATCACCATCTCACGGAGATGAGCATGTTGCGAAGACGCGGCTGATTATTTCAGCGCTGGCACTGGCTCTTTGAATGAGAACTGGGAGTGAGAGTGACTGGGATTTACAAGTCTCTTTGATCCCAGGAATGAAAGTGTGACTGTGTGTGTGTGTGTGTGTGTGTGTGTGTGAGAGAGAGAGAGCGTGCCTGGGGTGTGCAGTGGTTAATCACCACCTCTGCGTGTAGAGGAGGGGGGTTAGTTCTCATTTCCATACTCTACGCCCAAGCAGTAGGGGTTGGGGGTGATACTTTGGGAAATATGGGAACAGAGCAGTGTGGGTAGACAGTGAAGGTATTGAAAATTGAAGAAAAAAAAATACAACTAAAGCGAGACTCTAGCTGTTTGATAAACGAGACGCAAGAACGAAGGGGAGTGTGATAAAAAAAACAGCGATTAACAGAGTAATCGCTTACATATTTTACCCCTGACAGTTGTGTGGCACTCAGATTTCTAATTCATGTTTCCTCATTCTTCATTTTCCATCTCTCGCCACATGATCTGAACTATCTTTATCTCTCGGCTGCAATCTGTTCTCAAAAACCACCTCTTCATCTCTACTTTATACTCTCCAACTGAGCTCATTTCTCGCAAATTTCACACACGCTGGATATTGGAAATCATCGGGGCACTTTTGGCAGGGACACTCTGCCAGCGAGCGGAGGTTAGCTGTGGCGCGCTGTTTGGGTCCTGGAGGAATTTCTGGTGGAAAAAACTATTTCAAACTAAGCGAGTTAGGCAACCAATCATCTCCGACTCCCTGTAATTATCACCTCTCCAAACAAACAAACAGGACGACATCTTATTTTGATGGTAATGAGTCATAATGGCCACAATGGGAGATGTAATGATGTTCAAGCAGAGCATTCATCTCACGAAGAGCTGTGAATCTAAAGCAAAACAACAGCGGCTACTTTCTGAAAGCAAACGCAGTCAACCTTTAGGAAAAAATAGTGGTATTTTAATTTTTCTGCTGATTGATTTCAGCAGTTCTGACAGGTTAGGAAGGAGCACATCTATATTCATAAGCTGGGTGAGTGCGTCTACTCCCTGTGAATTTTAAAAACAGTTCTGGAACCATCAACTGTATGATGATGATTATTAGGTTTCACCTTCAGCTCTAATTTTCGCACTGCCAGACTCTCTCTCTCGCGAACGGCCTCACTGCTTTCATCACCACCTTGACAAGCATCTGCGTGCATAAAAATGCGACATTAATTATCTGACGGGGGCAGATAAATATGCTCACACCAGTGAAAATGACAGGAAGGGAGCTGCCGCTAAACTCATGGGCTACTTCTTACAATACACACCCTATTTAATAGCTGTTTTAGAGGCGGGGAACAACAACAACAACATAAAAAAACAGCAGTATGTTTCTGTCTGCCCGGCTGGGGATCGTAATTGCTTTGAATGAAGGTTCCCCAATGCGTTTACAAGGCAAACACTTTGTAGGATAAGGGCTGCCTTTGAAGATAAAAAAATGCAAATAGGCACAACTGCAATTTCAAATTAGGGACTACAGAGGAAAAACCCGTTTGTGGGCACGGGGGCTACACAAAACAATAACAAAGCGAAAAAGCAGCAAATTACACCCCCCATATGCCGAACACAAGGTGAACACCCACCACTCCTGAGGGAGCGCGAGGGAGGAGGCGTTAGGAGAGACAATGGAGTCATAACAAGAGGGGGAGTGGGGACAAAGTGTGTGTGTATGAAAAGAAAGAGTTCAGATTTCATTTTTGCCAGTCTGAAACTTGGTAGCGCTCCGTGAACAGACACAATTCCAGTCGCGACTTCTGGAGTTGCACACCTCCCAGAGGGAATAATACAATAACCACAAGCTGCTGATAGAGGGCCTGGAAAACCACAGAGTAAATGTGTGATTAAACATCTAGTTATCTTCCAATTACGGCGGAATACATTAGATACACTCCACAACAGGTTACCGTGGCATTTGAAGGTCTCTGACTAGTCACCTCGGACTAATTAACGCCTTGAGAATTCACTCGGAAACTGCTGTGATACTCATGTGATGTTATTTGTGTCCTGTGAAAAAATTCTACATTCTGATGAAAAGCATTAAAGAATCTGTACACAAATTCCACTCCATTAACAAACGCATAAACCAAACTGATTTCAACAGTTTAGTTAGCAATAGTTTAAATAAACACCAGTTTTAAATGTTTGTAAACAGCATTACCGACAGATACTCGAATAAAAAACGAAAACATCCTTGTTTTTACTGTTTCTTCTGAAGTGATAAAGCAAAAGCTTTTTTCAAGACGTTTTCCTAGAAACAGAATGCAAGGGAAATAAATCGATGAATATTCCTTCAGGACTTCCCCAGGCTACAGTAAACCCTCTCTAAAGCTTTTAAAATATAAAGTAAGAACATAACATGCTGATAAAGGAGCGGAACACAAACATACAGTGTTTAGCGCTGCGATGGAAAATATGAAGCACGATATGAAAGTCATTAAACGACAGAAACGATACAAAATTCCTCCAATATGTCACTGCCATTAATATTTAATCAACTCAAGATATTTTAAGAACTTCCACGCGAATTTTTCACAACTTTCCACAACCCAAACGAATGCCATTCTTTAACCTTTTTAAATGCACATAATCGTGTTCATAAGGAAAACACTGAACACGATCTGTGTGTCAGGTTGACGATTTCAAAGGCATCAAAATAATCACACAATTCA
Source organism: Botia kubotai (assembly GCA_036877585.1). Taxonomy (NCBI): domain Eukaryota; kingdom Metazoa; phylum Chordata; class Actinopteri; order Cypriniformes; family Botiidae; genus Botia; species Botia kubotai. The sequence continues at coordinate 7,711 of JAZGTI010020719.1, read as the reverse complement.
GCGCTCGCCAAACAAAAACCGCAGAAGAGACTGAAATGAGCCAGAGGATTTTACTTACTTTAATCAGCGTCACTGTGTTTCATCCCCTTTGAAGTCTAAACGAAACTCTTATTTCTAAAAACAACAGCAACAAAAGCGTTTGAAAGTGAAGCCGGTAAATCCCATTATGCGTGGTGCTACATTGCTGCGAAGCGCCTCAGACTTGCGCGATGAACTCAAAGCGGCTCTGAGGGGGAATGGGCGGGGCTTTCCTAACACGTCAGAAAGAGGTTTCAACGGAGCGCTTGTAGAGTGGGCGGGGTTTGACCTGACGTGACGGTAGAAACTACAGATGAATAAAATAAATGTTGTCCTCCTTTATTCGGAATACCACTTGAAAAATGACCCTAACAGTTTACAAATAGCACCGAAATAGGTGTTCTGAGAAATCACACCTGTCTCGTTAACAGCCTTGGGCAAACTGCAGAAAAGAACCAGAGGGACCCGCCCTTAAAACGTATCCGCCCATAAGCGCTCTCTGCCCGCCAATCATATCGCGCGTTGGGGTTTGTTGTCAATGGAAGGGCGTGGTTTTGGAAGTTAACAAACCATGCAAGTTAACATCACAAAATTAAAAAAAATATTAAAAGATAACATTATAGTTTATAAATATACGAAGTAACTTAAAAGTAACAACAACAAGAAAATATGTACTCAATTGTTGAAACTTTTGTGTACATGTACATTTTGCAAATTAGTATTGTAATTGTAATAATTGTAATCTTAATAAATATGTACATCATTTTTGCTTTAATTTGATTTGGTGGTTTGTAATCGTAAGAATAATGTCAAAGGGTCGCTTAACATAATATTTCATAAAACTGTATGTAAATAAATAAACTTTTTTTTGCCTGGCTTTTATTGTTTTCAATATAATAGTCCATACAATGCCAAGAAGAAACGATTTTTAATGACATCATTACAAAGTCATTGCAAAATCTAATACTAGGGGCCTGTTATTATGTTATTTATGAGCAAATTGTCACTTAAATTCTGCAGGCTATTATTTGGACTGCTCTTTGAAATAAAGCTACATCAAAATTAAATCATCAATTAAACCTGTAGTACTATTTAATGTCCATGTCTGCATCTTGGGTGGATTTTTTGGTGAGGGGGTGGGGTGGGGGCTGTAGACACGCCCCTCCACACCGCAGCTGTAGGGAGCAGATGGGGTTTGTCACCCGCATGTTTCTGTTGCACTGGGGATTTTGACATGAACACTGTTGAGATCTCACAATGGCAATTGAAACAAATGCAACGGCTTTCTCTTTGCCATCCGCTGGGCTTCATTTGTCAAATGTCACCCGCCTGTGACATTTCCCACGACGTCAACCTGCATGGGTATTTAAAAGAGACGTATCTTAAATACACCATAGGGACACTCATTAGTGCGACATATGCCCACCTTTCTGTTTAAGTGCTTTTTACCCATTTTTTTCCGGCGAGAGAAATTGCAAGAGCTGCGATCAGTCTGGGGCCCCGGCGAATCCAAACGAGGGCCCCGTAACAAAAGCTAAAAGCGTCTGCTTCTTGACACAGCAAAGAAATGAAGATGGCTCATTGTATTTAGTTAGTGCCTGAGAAGAAAGCGATAGAAAGAGAGAGAGCCAGTGAAGGGGAGAGAGAGATGAGAGAGATTGGTTCCCTAGCGGGTTTACTGATGAGCAGGCATGCGGGGAGTCTGGGGGGCTCAGCTGGGGCTGTTTGCCCAGCAGTGAACACCCGTCATCAAGGAGCTCATAAAATATTAATCCAGCACACAAAGAGGCGGCCCTGGAAGCACCAGACTGCGAATAAGACGGACAGAGTGACCAGAGAGAAAGACAGAGAGAGACAGAGAGAGACAGAGGAGAAAGAGAGAGACTGATGCAGGCCGAGTGAAAGCAAGTGTAATGAATGGCCGGGGAAGGAGGGTGAAGGGGTGACATGCAGTAATTGGGGGGAAATCTGTGCAACGGTGGGTGGAAACTATTATTGGCAGGTGGAACAAAAATGGACGCATCGCTGAAATAATGAAGCGAGGGGGAGGTGAGGCGGGAGGAGACGCGAGGAAACATGGGAGCAATAGATGTATGAATTGGCTCTCATTTAATTACAATCGCTTCGGAATAAAACGCTACCGGTTTTGCGCGACAATGGCACGGAATTAGAAATAGCGGCGCATTCAGACTGCGGAGGGCCGTGTTTGGAGGAATGGGATAGAGCGTATGTTCACATAAGAAGCGTTGGCAGTCAAAGGAGCGCCCAACAGTTGTCTGTTTACACTCCTGGAGCCAAAGACTGGGTCTGCGACAGAACAATGCTGATTTGTTAGGAGGACTCTAAACTGCTCTTCACTACCAAATACACACCGACACACAAAGACGACCAGCAAATGAAGTGCGCACACTCAAAGAGTGTGTTCAATGCTTGCGCGCAGACACACACACACATGCATGCATACACGTGCATGCACACATGCATACGTGCTCACATACGCTTACAAATCTAAATGGGGACATTACATAGACTTACACACAGCTAGTTATAAACACCGTAAACTAACCCCAACCCACACTCTAACCTTAACAGAAACTTTTCTGTGATTTTATACTTATTTTACTAAATATTACTGTTTATATTTCATAGTGTTTTTACAAATGAGGATGTCCCCAAACTGAGGTTTTGCTCAGATTTGCATACAAATATGTCCCCAGTATATGGCGTAAGTACACACACACACACAAACACACACACTCACACACACACGCTCACTCACGCTCACTCACGCTCACTCACACTCACACTCACTCACACACACACACACACTCACACACACACTCACACACACTCACACACACAAACGCACACACACACTCACACACACTCACACACACTCACACACACTCACACACACTCACACACACTCACACTCACTCACACTCACTCACACTCACTCACACTCACTCACACTCACTCACACTTACTCACACTTACTCACACTCACTCACACTCACTCACACACACACTCACACACTCACACACACACTCACACACACACACACACATGTACTGGATCAGTTCACATCAATACACATTCAGAGCATTAACATTCGGGAAGACAGCAGAGCTGTTAGGATGCCTAAAAGCAATAATCAATATTATTCAGAGAGATGCTTATGGTCAGAGGGGAGAGCATTTAAAACTAAAACAAGGGCAACAGATATACAAAGGAAATGCATGTAAGTTAAAAGCTCAGGCCTAAAGGTGATTTAAGATTCTGGAGGAGAAGTTCATAAATAAATTAAATCATCATTCACTCACTCTCATGTCATTCCAAACCTGTACACTGAACACACAGATCTATGCCACACAATGAGATTCATACCCTGTCAGGCTTCAGTGTGGACCAGAAGACTTTAAATGTATATATAATACTCCACAGCGTTTCTTTTGTTTTTAAAGGTCACTGTGAACTGGCATTATTTTTACAAGAGCATGTGAGGTTTCTTAAAAATGTCTCATTTGTGCATTCTGGTTTGTAATGATATGATATGAAGATAAATAAGGAGAATTGTTATTTTTGGGTCACTGCTCCTTTAGGAGCATTTAAAGCGAGTTAAAAAAGGTACGAATACAAAACTGAATTTAAAAAAACAACAGAACAGTATGAGAACACACACACACACACACACACTTGGTCAGGCATCCATGTTCTCTGTAGCTCAAAACAAAGGCAACATCAGCAAGTTCTGAACCTTGTGGTTTTTGGTGATGCAAAATGACTCATAGAAGTACTTCAGCCATCACCAGCTCTGCAGTTTGCAAAAATTGCGGTCAAAATGGAAAAAAATCAAAAACAATGCCACCCACCTGTTAAACAAAACTTGACAAATCACAAAGTATAAACACAGTGTGAGCATTTAAAAAAATGAGCTAAGAAGCAAAAGGAGCAAGAATGCAAAAAGACAAAAAAAGTGATTATGCATGTCAGTGCCTCTGCAGGCCCGGGCAGTGGTCAAAAAGTCTTTCACAATCAATGGCACCCAAAATTCACTCCGCATTCCTCTGCTCTCACACTCCACTTGACTTTTTCCATCATTCTATTTCTCTGACAGAACAGTCCAGTCACGCAAAGCTGCTTAAATGCGCAAACCGCATGCCTATTACAATATCAAAGCCAGACTTGATAAAGATGACAGTGTGTGTGTTAACGGAAGCGCCATGACCTCCCCGCGTGCTGGACCACTTTCGTCAGGGCCTGAATGGCGCTTCTGTGACTGGACGTGACTGCTAAACTCTTTCCTTTTTACATGAAAAGCCAAATATCAAGTTCTCCCTCTCGCCCGCTCTGAGCAGAATAACAAGTCGTTTCTGGATTTCTGAGGATGTTTCAACTCCGTTTGCATTTCTTACCCAGAAGCCCCTCAGGCAACAGCATGCGAGAAGGAAGTTTTCTGCACCTCACATGCGATATTAAAGCGTCCCCTTAACGCTTCGTTGCAGCAGTTGCGATACGTTAATTGACTATGAGTTGAATATATGAATAACTGATGTGTTGTACAAAATTTGAACAGTCGGAGAAAAACAGCAGCTAATGGGACTAAAATAGAATAAATTTGGCAACTGTATGTGTGAAACAACAGCCCTGTGAAATAGATGGATTTATCCAGTATTACACATGGCAACAATGATTTCATATCGAGCGCATGCAAAAGTTGCCATCGTGAGACTAGGGTGCTGTGGGTCGTTGCCATGGTGTTGTCATGGTGTTTATGGTCGCTTGATGCGGGGTGGATCCTCCTTCAAAGGTCACACTGCAAAAAAAGTATGTAACTAATGAGCACCTTTACTTGTTTTCCCAAGAACAATATCTAAACATCCTTAAAACAAGACCAATTAACCTGATAAGCAAAACCTGGAGAATGTATGTTAAATGTAAATTTATTTAACTTATTTAACTTAACAGCACCTGTTTTTAAATCTGCCAGTGCAACAAAAATATAAACGCATGTCAGTATCTGAAAACAAGCTGTTATATGAGGTTTGAGTATCAGGTAAATGAAATCTTTTTATAATGCGTTTAGATTTTTTTACAACAAAAGAACAGTGCAGGTGTTCGTTCAAAAGTGACAGTGATGCGTCTCTATCATTTCTTTCCGTTTTTCCATGCAAATTCATAAATGTTTGTTTCTCTTTACCCAAAACAAGGTACCAACAGCCCTCACTTCAGCTCACTTTGTTCACATCCAGTCAGGCCAAAATGAAGCACACACACACATATTTTGGGCCTTTATGTTATATTGGGACATTTCATAGGCATAATGACTTTTATACTGTACAAACTGTATAATCTATCCTTGTACAGTAACCCCATAAACAATCCTGCTATTTTAGATTTCCAAAAAAGGTCATTCTGTATGATTTAAGCTTGTTTCCCCATTGGGACCTAAAAATGTCCCCGCAGGGTCAAAATTTACTGATATATTACTATGCATGTGGGGACATTTGGTCCCCATAGCATAGTGAATACCAGGACCACACACACACACACACACACACACACACTTGCTGTAGTTGGTCAAAGAGAAAGACAGAATGAGGGATATTTGAGAAAAAAAACCGAAATGCTATAGTGCTCACTGAGACCCTCAGTAGACCAGCCAAAAGCCTGAGGCAAGACAGAATGAGAGAGCGAGTGAGAGAGCGAGTGAGAGAGAGAGCGCCAGTGAGAGATAGAGAGAGAGCGAGAGAGGGGGATAAGGGGAGCTAGCGTTGCTGACAACTCACCTCAATACTATCAATGTGGCAAAACAGGTTTGACAACAAAGGAAAACAACTTTGCTGTGAAACATGAGAACATATTTGATCCCTGAAAACTCTCAATTACTTGGAAACGAATGTTATTGCACGACCCCCCCACAAAAAAATCTTTCCTTATTGGCCCAACCTACATTACACTGCAAGACCCTGGAAGCACTGTCATAAATCAAAAGAGATTCAATTACAAAGAGCACATCGCAGCGCAACCGTATCCGAAGTGCAAAACGGGAGCAGAAGACAATTTTGGAGTTTAACGGGGGGAAGATTTAGCAATCGCTCAACTCAAGCTGGAGAAATCGGGCTAGATGAGAAAAGACATTTATTTCTGCTCAACGACTTCCAGATGTTTGGTCATATTTACATTCAAGCTCATGTTTCGATTCCGCGGCACATTAAACTCAATCTGCAAAAGATTTGTGCACACGCACGCTAGCGTGAATATACAAATATGCCAAGTACCTGTTTCTGCTGTTTTAAAGCTGAAACGTGCAATTTCTGCCCAAAAATACGTGTTACACAGAACAGAATCTGTAAGGAATCAAATGGTTATCGACTGTAATACGGTGGACGAGTCTGGATGGATTTTTACGTGCTCGTTTTGTCAGTTTTGGAGCTTGACTTCATTCATCCACGTTCATTTGCATCAAATTTGAAAACAACCTAAGACAATCTGATAAACTTCATTGTGCAAAACAAAGTCATGCGGGTTTATGAAAACTTTTGTTGTTCATTTCATATCTGTTACACCCCAGCTAATAGGAAACATTCTCAGAATGTTGGCTAATGTTTCTAAAAGTTCTCTCAGTTATCAAAAAACTCTTCTTAATGTTGTATAACATATTTCAAAACTTATTCTTAAGTTGCTAGTGGAACGTTTAAAAATTGAAAAAATGTTCAATTACAGAATTGAAAAAACGCTTTGAAAAACGTTCTTATAACCAAGCAATGACGTTAACACAACGTCTAAAAAGGTTTTTAACATTCCTATAACTTCCAAAATAAAAATTTTTGTTACTTAATGGAAATGTTAGGGAAACGTTCTTACAAACTAAAATGGTTAACTGGGCCGTCTCTATACTTAGGCAAAAAGACTTAGGTTAGGTTAGGTTAAGCAAGTATTTGCCGTGACAAACACTTCCACAATTTTCTGTTTTTCTTCGCAGACGGAGCGACGAGTGGAAAGTATCAAAGTGGTAGTTAATGGCATGCCACAGATGCTCTCTATCCTGTAAGACATAATTGACACTCATATCTGGGATTCTTCTGCTTAAGAAAAATCAATAGCACAAAGGGCGCGAGCGACGCGGCGGCGCGAGGCGTATGTGTGTGCGTGAGCAGTGAAACAGATGCTGTTGCGCTCAGACAGCTGTGGAGTAAAGGCACCAATTACAGTGGCAGCCCTGCGTCTGACACACACTATTACACACTCTATAATCTACCCTGCAAATCTCACTCCCACGCTGTGTCAAAGGGGAGAGAGAGAGAGAGAGCGCGAGCGAGAAACGGGGAGAAAAACAGGCGTATAGAAAAAGACACGAGGGTCAGACACATCCTGAGACTAAATGAGAGATTGATGGACAAAAGAGGAATGGAGAGCGAGAGAAAATGCAAAAGGAAACGTTCAGAAACTGGCAAACAGGAAGTGGTGGACGGAAAACAGGAAGTGGAGGAATTAAGGAAACAGATAGGAGTAGGAGAAAGTAGCTGACGGCTGTGGGGAGAGGGTGTGATATCAGATACAGTGGCATGTGGACACGATGATTTTGGCTTGAATAACTGTGTGTGTTTGCACGTCCCTCTAGGCAGAGATCACTGTCCTTATTCTGCTACATGAGAAGCACTCCGGATGTATGTGCAGAGACCTGGAGAG
>JAZGTI010020718.1:0-10487 GCA_036877585.1 Botia kubotai | reverse complement strand
TATGACTGATTTAGAATGCTTACAGCCAAAACATTCAAATCAAAGGTCTAGTAGGTTTATTTTAGGGCCTCTAAATCACATTTCTCATCATGCCACCAAATCATAACTTATTTCCAGAGTCTTTTTACATGGTAACATATAATGCAATTGGAATATACAAAATAAAAACAGGCTCTAAATACAGTCACATTCTAACACAAATCGTCATGTGTTTATGAAGAATGCTGTTAAGTGATGTAAACAGAACACAAACATACATAGGCCCATGATAACGACTCCTTAAGAAAAACATTTGAATAACAAATACATGCTTTGCCAAAGCAGGGTATTCAGTTAAATTATAATGTTTTGTTTCAGTTTGCCCAGGACAGCATGCTATTTCATTTTACAGATTCTTGTGATATGCTGTCTGTTGTGCAATTACTTAATGCAATTTATTCATATTCCTCACATACATTTTTGTAACATACCTTCTAAACGCTAGTTATCCAGGCAAATTCTTATATAAACACCACACATCAATGTAGTTGACATTCTAATCTATAAGGTCAAGGTGTAAATTCAATATACAGTAAATACTCTAAAATCATATCTCTTGGTAATATAATAATCAATCCAATTAACTTGCTACCTAAATGTAGCTGGTTTGTGGAGTGAGAATGCAGAATTACAATCAGAATTATAATCAGAACACATACCCAGAGTGACTTTAATAAATGGTTAGCTTTCAGGCAGGCTAATTGTGTTCATCAGCACATATATGACATTGTCTAGTTATTTCACTCCTAGTGGTGAAGGTCCCTCCCCCAGGAAGTTTGACACTATTACATTTCAAACTCTATCAATGGTCCTCCAAGGATTGCAGGTTAACAAGTTAACAGTGATCAAAGACCCCATGCAAATGTCACTGATGCATTTATAGATTATCCACAGATTTCCTAAAAAATAAAAAACTGAGAGCCCAAAAAAGAAAGTGACCAGGTTTGTCTGACCTTGGTTTATGCCATGGTTATGTATTTCTTATGTAACCAATGGTGACAACACCAAAAGGACCTTAATAATGGATTTGTTCATTATTAAAGGTGTTAAAATGCTGAAATGGACTACATAACTAAAACTAATTTTGAGGTTATAATAACAGTTACATAACAATAATAAAAATGTTCGTTTGGAGGTTAGCAAGAACAAAGAGAGATATGCTATTTCTAAGGAGCCTGCGTGGTAGGTATTTAGTATAGGACCCGTTTGTGTGTTTATTTGAATTATTGAAATATTTCTGAGAATTTGGCCCAAGCCTTGTTTGGCTTGAACTTTGTCTCTCCTCGGTGGCACAAAATATGTGTTTATGTCATTTGGAAAATAGTAAACTGTACGCTTTCTTTAAGATTCATATATGAGATTCATATATGATTCGTTGCATATGGCTCGGGGAATGCATGCCCCGTGTTGGGGCAGTGTATATACTTGATATTGAACTCATTAAAAATATATATGGAATTGAAGAAGAGATAATAGAGATAAAATACTCTCGTTTTTCAGAAAATTGGTGGTCCATCTGTTGGTTTGACAGAGGCAGACAGCATATATTTCCACGGACTGCTGCATTATCTTAGGAATTATTCATAAACGCGTTTAGAATTAATTCCTTGGATTAAGAGTTGATTAAGATGTGTGTCACTTTGCTGTCTGAGAACTTATTAAGGAGCCACTCGAGCCGGCGGCAGATGGAATTTCTACCCAATGTTTGTAGATGTTAATTTCTCCCCTACTAACACCCATTTGCATTTGCGTGTGTATGTCGAAGCGCGGCTTTTCCTACTCGCACATCTCCAAATATCTGTGTACTAAGAGATGCTCATCTCAGAAAAAGATCGGTCATGTTTATTCGATTACACAGTATGCACGCAGTATTAATTGCTCAACCGGGATACGAATGCTTTCAAAAATTTTAAATTTACATGTCTAAAATTCTAGAGAGGTGCCGGCAAAGCAAAATGTGAGAAGAATTTGCACAATTTAAATGTATGTCTGAAGCGCTGGCTTGTATTGTGTTTGTATATGAGACATAAAACATGACCAAACACAACAGCGTCATGCACTGTTTTGTTTATGTGGTTTAACCACACATTTTATTAACTATTTTATTTCAGCGATGTATAGCGTTATTATTATTTTTTTTACTTTTTTGGCATAAAGCATTAACCGTAAAAACTAATATTTAAATACTGAAAAAGACAAAATAAAAGATTAATAGAAACATTTACCCTAAATATCTAATAAAAAAATTAAATTAGTTTAATGTTGTTGTTTTATATATTTTGATACATTTTGATAAACAGGTGTGATTGGCTGTGTTTTTATTTTGCACTTTGGTTATTGACCTACAATTGGCCATAATCATAGGCAGAAAATTTAAGTAATAAAAATTAAATATGTAATGAATGAATACATTATTGCAAGTGATTGTTCTATATGTAGGCTAAATTATATTAAACGAATTGGTTTACCGTATTTTTTTAACGAAATTGATTTTGCACAGGAAATAGTTGAGCTAGATGAGCGCGGATGTACAGCAGGACAAAAAGGAGTATAATTTTTCTTACGGGTCTCCTACGGCTTTGGAGCACCTGCCACCTATCAATTTTGGTATATCACACTGTTGTTTTTATTTAGTTAACGAACATTTTTTTTATAAAACTGCGATTATGGGCTACGCTATATGTTTTAAAACAGCGGTTTTATTTGGACAGTGCTGTTTTTGTAATGTACATGAAATATGTTACTTTAAATATATACATTAAATACAATTGTCTTAGGCCTATTGCCGTACACAGATTAAAACCACAAATAGGACGAGACAACTAAAGTTCAACTAAACGCATATAATATAAATTCACACATAAATTGTACAAATAATTAATTAGCCCTCATACAGTTTAATTAGCCCTGATGATCCACTATATCCTAAATCCTTCCACATATATAAATATTTAAAATCCTTCCACATATAGAAAACCACTATATAAATCCTTCTTTGCTGTAAATTGTATACGCTAAACTGATCCATACATCCTTGGATCAAAAAATGACTTGGTCAGTGTGAACAAGTTTAAAATACCCTCTGATTGCCTTATCTTATTTGAAAATATTTTAGTAAATTGATTAGATTCAATCAAACCTAATGTGCTAATAATATAAGAGTAAACCTATAGACGTGATATTTCATATTGTAGCCTATTGGTAGTAACGCTGTAGTAGCCTATAAACATTGGCACTAAAGTTTGTACATTTCTGCCCAGTCGGACATCATCATATCAATTTTAGCACAATGATAAGTGACGATGTTTATCTCGTCTCAGTTGCCTAATGGTCTCTGCTTATATTAAATCGCACAGCAGTTGACAATCAAAATTGATCTTAATGAGTTCTGCAGGCACTAATCATCACTGTCTAACACTACACGTTTGAATTAACGTATGTTTGTCAGATTGCTCGATCGCATCCCATATCATCCCCACAGTGTTTTTTAAATCTTCTACTCACATAAAATCCCGGTCTAGCGGAGGTAATCCTTGAAAAATATACAACTTTGTCGTGGGTTAGCTGCTTTTCTGAAACGATGCAGTCGTCATGTAGGAAGTTCCTTAGTTGTGAGCAAGCGAAAAGACAGTTTTCCCTTTCTCTCGGTGTTGTCTGTCATAAGTTTTCGCGTAGAGTGAAGGCTTGATCCCCATGCAGAGGGGACTGACTTTATGCTAAATACCTTGTACGACAGGTCCGCAGCAGAAAGGAATGCCCACCCCTAGCGCTCTCTCTCTCTCTCTCTCTCTCTCTCTCCCACGCTCTCTCACTTGAGCTGCATGCTGCATACACAGACACATAATCAAGACTACAGTCAATCACGCGGATCTTACCTGCACAGCTTCTCCGAAATCTTGTTAAGACACGACAATTCACTGTATTCATAGGCTAGGCTACATAATCCAGAGACTGCCCATTTCTTTCTGCTTATGCAGTTAATAGGATACAGAATGTTTGTCTTGTCAAATAATTCTTTCCTATAAAATTTGGGCTAAAATAAACTGTACTGGAGTGTATATGATTCTCTTTTGTGGCCATTACACTAGCAGTGCATTAGTACTTTGGATTATCTCATATTGAATACGTATTTTGTTAATTTGCCTTCACCATGTAAAATGTTTAGTTAGTTCTCAAACAATTAGATAGTTACCAAACAAATTAAACCAGGCATCCCTGTCTCACCAGGTGCTGCTCCTGGCAAGAATTGTAAAGAGATAGGTCTACGTATAGGTTCAATTAACGTAATATCCTATTTCCAGTCAACAATACTGCCCTCCTTGGGCAACAAGTCTTCTGTCGTCTCTTGTTAAACGTGGATATAACTTTCTTGGACTTAAAAGATTTGACCTTTATAAAAAATGAACAGACAAAAAATAAGGCTGTTAATCCGTGGTTTTATGTTATTCTTGTTACCAAACACACCAGTAATTCCCGAGGATCAAAGGACGCTGTAATGGTTTGTAAGACCATGCAAATACTTTTTCAATTGGTTTGCATTGCTGCAGCAAGTTTCAGTATTGGCCTGTATTGTTGTTTCTGTCAGAATCTTCAAACGGGCACCAAAACCGTTAGATCAATTCGGGGAATCTGACAATACTTTGTATTAATTTTCTTTATAAAACTGCATTAAAGGGTGAGTACTGTTGACAGGAGCCTATGGGCATACACTGCATACACCTCAACAGAGGACAGCCCTCAGTTTAGTCGCCGGTAAAATTCAACCAACCATGATTGCATACGTATCAGCTGAAGCCCCGCCCTACTTCGACGATAATACAGTTGATCTTGTGAAAAAAATATTTGTAGGGACTTCACCGTAAATAAATACGTAAAATATATTAATTTTTAAGGTAAATTAATTATGTGTGTTATTTCAATGTAAATAAATAATCTCTATAAAACACACTGGACATAAGGCTCTAGAGCTAAAAGCCCATTGGGTGAAAAAGCTGCCAGTTGACAAGCAATATCAAGGTTGTGTGCGCCTGCATCATTTCCACGTCAGTAAGTTTGCCTGTGGAGATCACCTACCAGTGACAGAATATCAATCTGATTACCTGCTATTACAGACAAACAACAGGGCATGACAGCACTACGTGAAACTGTCTAAAATGTAAGCCTTCATTTAACTCAATTATTGCGGCGTTATTCTTTATCTGAACGCTGTACTCATTGATTTGTCACTTTGGCAGCCTGCTAAGCTAGTAAGCTAAATGAGTGGAAATAGAGCTGAACGCCATTTTGGATTCGCTGTCTCAAAAACAACACTAGTGTTTCAGTTTATTTTCTGTTTTGACAGCCGCAAGCACGCAAAATACTCTTATAAGAAACAACAAGAGGGACATGACGACTAATTTCTTACGTTTATCAATATAGTTTAGCAGCGAAAGTCAGTATGACAAACAGCTTGCTAGCTTGTTGACAGGTTGATTGCTTGTTTCAGTTGTGTTTGTTTATACATAAATCGTTTGGTTTCCTCAACCATAGTCACTTTCGGATAGCAGATGCTTTAATTGAACTGTATAAGTCTCTAAAATGATCTGTTTTGCATTTGAGAATCAGTGGTAGCTGTCAGAGACTAGCAAGATATGCTATCCTGCTTGGCCTACTAATATATACAACATTAATTAATTCATACTCATTAACCATTGTGCAACAATTGTGGTAGATTAGTAGGGCTCTGGTTACACTGTCTGTAACCAGAGGCTGATCACATTGTTTATGACGTTGGCGTGAATCGATGATATAAGATATTTTTATTAGCATCTTGATATTTGCTGGTAGTACGTGGCTGTAAACTTTCATAATTAGGCCCTCTACGACTGTAGTTGAAAGACCTTATATGACATAGACAAAACCTTACAACAAATATTGATGTTTATAAAGGATGTTTAAATGAACATTTGACTCCAGAGCCTGTATTTGATTATAAAGATTATTATTATGTGTAGCTGTAGAGAGAGAGAGAGAGAGAGAGATCTAGAGATGCTTTGGATGCAGCCTAGTGTACCAGACAATAAACACAATGTAAAAAGCAGATGTAAGATGTGTTCCTGCTCATGTATACCAAAGTACTGCTTATATTTATTGTTTTTCTTCAAATTGAATGCATTCATGTTACTCTTAAGATGCTTAACAGTATCAGCTGGTGTAAGATGGACATCTTATTTTAATTTTTAATCTTGCGTTTATTAATAGCCAGTGTGTTTTGGCATGTAACATCTGTATGATTACAAGGGTGATATCCTTGTACATAGTTTTGTTTCTATGTAATGCCAACTAAGCATGATATAGTGTTATAAGGTATAAAAACAGTGTTCTCAATCCTGTTCCTGGAGGCACACCAACAGTACACATTTTAAATGTCCCTCTAAGCAAACACATGTGATTCAGATCATCAGCTTGATTGTAGTGTACCTCAAGATCCAAACTGGGTGTGTCAGATAAAAAGACATCTTAAATGTGTAATAGTTATGTGCTTCTAGGAACAGGGTGGGAAACATTGATGAAGGTCAATGTACACATTACTTTGTCATGCAACAGGATTGCTGTTTGTTGTTACACTTAATTGTGTAATTGCATGTGTCTATTTGCACTCTAGATTTACAATGGTGGACAAGAATATATACATTGTTCAAGGGGAGATTGCTATTGTTGTTGCTGCTATCAAGAGGAACTCTAGATGGAGTACCCATACTCCTTTGGTAAGCTGCACAGTCTAGTTTTTTTTAAATAGCATAGTAAATACTTTTATACTGCAAATCATTACATTTTCCTATGATGTCCCATGACAGGTATATGATTATATTTACTTTGGGCTTAGAATCAGTCTGTCGGTTGTCGGTTTAAAATATCAGGTCACATTCAGTAGCCTTAAAATTCCCATGATTCCTAATTTATATATAAACAAAATAAAAATGAAAAGAAGGTCATACTGATAACATAATTTTTTTTACAGGATGAAGAACAGGACCCACTACTCAACAGCTTCAGTAGTTTGAAAGATATCCTCAATAACATAAAAGGTTAGGCATCATTTTATTTAGGATTGGACTAGATAAATTCAAAACATAGTTATTGAACAGTGTGTCTGGACATTTTTCTAGTTGGGTGCATTTAGTTAGACACTTAGTTCTGTAATCACAGCTGTCAAAAACGCCTTTTTGTTTACTTATGTTTATTCTAGTAATGCAGATTTGCTTGATAATATTTTGTTTGTCTTTCACAAAAACAAATTATTAAATAATCAAATAAGTGATTATGTTGCATTCACCCATGGCACCATTTCATCTTTTCCTTCATTTAAGGCTTTATTTGAACAAATCATGTCAGGTGGGACCAAACTAAACAGACTCATTTAGAATTCGCAAAAGTGCTTCTTTCCTGCTACAGAATGAAAGCGTGTTTAACCAGGTGTATGCTAAATTTCCTCAGAGGAAAGGGATGGCCTTTTCAAATCAGTCAATATTATCTTTCTCAATGTCTTACTATTGGGTGTTTATGCCACCTCGTAATTTTTGGGGTCCCATGGAAACTATGTCAGTGTTTGTTCATTTAGTTATCCAAATGCCTCTTAATGAATTGGACTGCAAAGGTAAATGTTATGCTGTGTTGTGCAATTGTTCCTCTGTTCAAAAAGAAATGAAAATTTTCTCTTCTTTTGATTCTTCTGGTTATGAAAGGGTATAGTAATGTTATCAACAATCACAAGCTGTTCTTGAATTAAAATAGAAACCCCGTATTTGTCCTTATGAGTACTAAAATAATTGTAGAAATTCTTATTATGACAGCAGGCCTGTAAAAGCAACATACATGTAGAAGAAACTTGGGACCTTTCCCAGAATTTTAGTAATGCATAAAATCCTTACTGAGAGTGCATCCACAATAGTGACATAGCTTGTTTATAAAATGACACAAATTTTACAGACTTGTTAAGTTTTTATAACTTTAAGCATGACGTCTCATTAAAACAAGTCAAAGTATCTTTTTCAGGTAAGAGAGGTTGGTAGAGATCTCATCATCTCTATTAACTTGACTTCCCTCAAGTCACTAAATGTCCTGCTCAGCATGCCTGGGCCGATTCATCATTGTGAATTTCTGTGTGGGTATTAATGGAGGGGTGTGAGTTGATGAGATGTGCAACAGCTTTCTGCTCTGTCTGCATGTCGCCATGCCTCTGTAATGGAAGCTGTGGATGGGGAGTCCTCTCTCTGGAGAATAGTGCTGTTCTCAGATGGACAGGAGCACCTGTGTCTGGACCCAGGGAGAAATCTGCCAACTCCCTCTCTGAACCACAGCAAAGACCTTGTTAGTTCTCTTGCACTGTGGAACAAGTGTTGGGTTTCATTCACCTACTTCATAGTCTCTTATTAATGATGTTAGCTTGTTCTGTAAGCTCGGCTAGGACGCAAAAACCATCAATCAAGATATTTCTGGAAGTACGTATAGAACATGTTCATTCAGTTTTGTTGATTAGATTGTAATTGATGATGTCTAGCCCTGGTGTTTGTATTGTACACAAACGTATTTTGTTCTACAGCATCTGATATTTAGGTATTTTCTTAAGTCATCTTGACCTTCAGCCATGGCTATAGGTTTTGTTTGCGCTTTGAAAAAACTAGTCAAATAATCAGCTTTACTGATTGTTTTGGCTGCCCACCTACTTGCCTTAGTGCCTGGTTAGTGGTGCATATATATATTGCTCATTTAGTTTGCAAGAATCTCTCAGATTGATAGAATGGATTGGAACAGGTCGAAATGTGTTGGTTGTGTTATGTTGTATGGTGGTTTTGAATCAGCATATTAATAATTCAAAAATATATGTATTTTTGTATATCTCTTAAATAGTGTTGGGTGGGCTTTAGTTGGCCAGCTGTTGTTTTAACTAAAGCCTTGTAATTCCATTTTCATTGTGGCCATTTTATCATAGCCAACAACAAAAGCTTCCGCCAAAGGAAATGTGGATTAGCCCCAGAGGTTTACTGGCCACTTTCTCTGGCTTGATAAAGGTTTCATTCTCTTTTCTCTGCACCAGACATTTGATTGGCAGGAACATGTGTCATATGGCGGCAGAATGCAGCTGGAAGTACATCATCTGCAGTTTTGGTTGAGTAAATATAGCAGGGAGTCTTGTCGAACCAAGAGATAGATTGTTCTGGGAAAGGAAATGTTGTCTCCCCTTTCCATCAAATTAAAAAAAGGTTATTCTCTTGAATTTTTGTATTTCTATTCTAGTACCTCAGAAACATCTGTTGCCATTTTTGCAAACCCCACCTTCACACACGCATGCACAAGCTGCACCTGATGCAAGCAATGCGTGGTAGGCCAGTTTCAGAAACGGACTGTGAATTTTTTTTCCACAAATTTGCAACTAGATTTGCATACTGAGAAGTATATTTTACTTCCACAAATTTAGAACTGGGTTTGCATATTGGCAAAAGTATTTACTCTTTGTTTGAAGTAGCAGATTACATTGCAACCACATACTGTTTTAAGAAATATTTAGCTTATGGTAAAATATACCACATATACATATTTTATTTTTTTGATAAAATTGATTTTTATTCAGCATTACTAGCTAAATAAATTAAGTAATTAAGTAAGCCCACAAATAATGGGTGATGAGCTTTAATGATGGATGTTCATAGTCTGAAATCTGCTTAAATTTCTGCAGGCATAGATACTGTTTAGGCCTGACGTTCATCATTTTCTCCACTAAAAGTTTTAATAGAAAAAAAATACACTTCTGGTTGCCTCTATAACGAATACATTAATATATAATATTTATGTTTTGCCAATTTCTAGAATCAGTTGACAACAGAAGCCTCTCAGAGATGTTCTTGTTAATCCTGAACCCCAATGGAAATACCAACAGGCAGGTGTCAAATGGAAGTCAGTTTGTTCATGGGTTGTATTTTTTTTCTGATTCAGCAGAGTCTCTGTTTTTTAAATCCACAAATACATTGGGTTTTGGTGGCATCAGAGAATTGAGATCTTTTAGCCTTGTGTCTAGCTTGGTGTATGACTATTTTATAGAGCTATTGGTTTTGTTAGAGAGATTTTCTAGATGTGAAATGTGTGTATTTAGACTGAGAACTAGGATTCAGTGGTCAAGTAAATCCCTGGATATTTGTGATCGCTTTACAACAAATGTTGTACCATAGGGGCAATAGGTAAAGGAATAGAAGGGATGCTCTGAATGAAGATGTCTTACCTGCTCACAATATACACTTTTTATACAGTATGAGCCCTAGCCTTAGTCCTTTAAAGCTTTCAGTCTTCTTGCACCCCTCCCCCCTAGCATCAGAGGTCAGGTTTTTGACAAGTCTACAGAGGAAGCAGACAGACTAAATCCTCTCATTTTTATTCATACAAATGCAGGTGTAAAGACGACACCCAGTAGTGAC
>JAZGTI010020717.1:0-10487 GCA_036877585.1 Botia kubotai | reverse complement strand
AACAGCTGAAAGGAGAAGATGTTATAGAGCGGTAATCATAATTTCATCTTCTGCATTGTTTTTCTCCACACCTCTAGGGAGCTCTTGTTTTTCCTTAGGCATAAATACAATTAACTGCCACCACCCATCATAGTAAAGACATAATAGCTGAGTGGATGCAGATAAACATATAAGAATGGAAGGCAAGCGATTCTGTTTGCAGTTCTGCCACAGAGATACGCCATGGGGGTGGGTTGGTCGTAAAATCTGTAGTGGCTGACTAGGTGCTGAGTGTGCAGAGGTGTAATAGTACAAGTTGTTTGTCAGCACACACACCACAACTGTATGTATGTGTGTCTTTCTGTGTAACAGCAGTCTTAAGAAGAACAGATGGCTGAGATTAAATAGTGTGATGCAAATTTTTCCTGTAATCAAGCAACATAAAAATGTCATGCATCCTCTCACTAAACTGCATATTACTGTGTAATTCCTCAGCTTCCTGGGGTTGTTGTTTTAAAGGAATATGTCTCCTAGCTTGGCTTTGGATTTGCTGGGTTTGGCATTAGTGACACCATTGATTCTGGTTGATTTTTGGAATGTGTATGACTAATATGACAGAAAGCAAGATTTTTTTACTGGTCTGTAGGAAATGTGGTCTGTACCTCATCAGCTGTCTCATAGCTTTTAAAAACTAGCAGATTTGTAAAAGACTACATGTGAAAAGATTTGTTTGACTTGTTGTATTTCCTGGTCCCTATATGCTTTTGCAATATGAAAAAAATATCTTTGTGCTCCATGTAAGAAGGAGCGTTTTACAGATCTCAAAAGCAAATGATGACAAAATTGCCATATTTTGGGTGAACTATTTCTTTAACCAACATGAGGTCATGAAAGCTACAGTAAGGGTGAAGGTCACATGAAGGTGTGTGTTTGTGCGTGTATGATTGTGTGTATAGTTAATTAACGAGGGTGGGGGTCTTCACTTTGATTGGGGTCAGGAAGGTAATGAAGAGATGTTCTCATTAGTGTGCATCTGTGGATATGAGTGTCTTATGAGGACTTTTAATCAGCTGTCTCTCTGTCTGAGGCATTACCTCAGTCACAGTCCATGTATGGAGGGGGTCAGGAAGTATATCTGCATAATGTGGCAAATATAACCCCACTGAGTGAACAGATAATTAGGCACTCTGTCACATTTGATTTGAAGTTTGAAGTGTGTCTGGAGAGTCCACAGGTGTGTATTTAAAGGTGTATTAAAGGACAAGTTCACCACAAACTGAAAATTCACTTACCCCGTGTTGTCATCCCTATATAAATGTCTGCTGTGGAACATAAAATAAGAAATTGTTATGAACTGTACTGTTTTTTTGTACATTTACAATGAATAGTGACTAAGACTTTTAAGCTTCAAAAAGGACACAAAAGCACCATAAAAAGATCTTAGTGGTTAATAAAACCATATATGTGCTATATTTCTGTCCATCCCTGGTGTGTCTATGAGAGTTCAAGAGAAAAGAAGCAAAGTCAGATTCATGAACAAACAGGGTCAAATCTTCCTTTGGGTCAAATCTTTCTAATTAATAGCTTCAGCCAGTTCACAAAATCAGAGCGAGTGGGTGCTCTGACTCAATGATCTGGTCCTAGCAGCATTGACAGCTCACTGGATTTGAAGATTATCAGTGAATAATGACTTTAATTTCAGCCTGTTCCTCACACAAAGCTGCCGTATGACTTCAGAAGTGCATGCATAGTGCATGAGTAGTATGGACTACTTTTATGGGGCTTTTGCATTTTTAAGCTTGAAAACTCCAATCCCCATTAACTTAATTGTATGGAAATAAGTGATTTAGGACAATAAAAAGCTTTTATGTTTCACAGAAGAAAGAAAGTCACACTGGCAAGTATGTGACAGTATTAAAATTTAACGTTTATTTTTTAAATTTTCTATTTATTTATAAATATTAAAATTTAGTTATTTTCTAAAAAAAAAGATTGTATCTGTAAGTAGATGTGTGGGTAAAATAACTGTTGAAATCCTTAGTTTTTTTGTAACCAACAACCTTGCAGACTCCAGCAGATGCATCTAAATCATCAGACCTCCTGATTACAACAAACAGAGCTCGCATGACTCGCCGTGTCCCCCCTTTTTCTGCTCCTTGTATTTTTCTTCACCCCATAGGCCTGAAGCTGTTCTTTGTGCTTTCTATTTTATTTGTGATGTTATGTTTATTGATTGGCCAGTAAAGTCTAGACCTGAATTGATTGAGGTCTTCTATGTCTCCATAGTGGGGTTATATTGGAGCTGCATGCCTGGTAATGATATTAGCCAGGGGTTTAGGTTTGCAAACACTCCCATGGATATAAACACACATACACGCGCACAAAAAAATGTTGATGCATGATGCCCTGATGAGGACTTTGGCAGGAGGCGGTCTGAGGTCTGTCAGGTCCTGCAGAGGTTGGTTGTGTAAGGTCTTGGACTGTTGATTTATATTTTTTAGCAGATGAATGGCCTCCTTCCTGTGTGTGTGGAGGCTCAGATAGAGCCTATTTCTATTAAACCTATTCTAAAGATCAGTGCCAATTTGATCTATTTTATTATGTGGTCCTGGTCTTACTGTGCATTTCTCAGTGTGTGTTATTTCAATAAAAAAAATGTCTGTTATCATAATCTTTTATCAAAAAGTAATAACTTGATCCATCTTTAAAACGACTTTTCTTTTCTGCGGATATCACCTAGCCTATACGTAGTGTTAATCATTAGCCAAAAAGCTATTTAGGTATTATTAAAGCAATAAGCAGTTACTATTTTTCACAGTTCTTGGTGGATTACAAAAGCCCTGCCCCTTTAAATTGTACTTATTGCATATTCAGATTCACTCATAAATATAGTGAAGAATTAAAATGGCTTGCAAATGCTGTTTCATTTGTTGACTTTAGGAAAGAGAAGAGGAAATAACACCCCATTTTGACACACATACAGTATTGGTTATGCACTTCACCACAACAGCCTGTTGACACACCTTCTGTGGTTTTGTTATGTTTTTGCTTTCTCAAATCCGTCCCATGTTTGTTGCTTCCATGCCATACTCACCACTCCCCTCTTCTTCTCTCTTTATCTTTTTTGCTGTACCTTTGTGTTCTCTCTCTGGTCGGTGAGATAAACACAATTTGAATTTTAATCTGTAACAGTAATGTTCTCTTCATGTTTTCTCTCGTGCTACAGACTGAAGAAAGTGAGAGACACAGAACTGTCAACTGTGCAAAATCAACACAATAGCCTATATTACAAGCATCGCATATCAGGTCTACAATAACAAACACTGTGATAAACACCAGTACAAATAAGCAATACTGAAACAAGAAGGAAAGAAGAAAACCATCTTATGAGAAGGTGCTGAAACGTCATAAGTGCTGAAAAACCAGAGCAGCAGACAGAGTTTCCCTACAGATCAAATCTTTCTCTTATTTTTCTTGCTATAATTTTTTCTCCCAGTCTTTCTTTTGCCCGCTTTGAGTTTATTGGCTTTTGTTATCTTTTGGCATCATGTCGAGTTGCGGTCTGGGTAATTTCATGCTGCCAGAGCACCAGGTAAAGAGTTTCTCCTCCCAGCACAGCAACTTACAGATGATTTTAATAAATGATAGTGGCCCCTAAAGCACAGAAGCAGCCAACGAGGGGACATGTGGCTACACAGCAAGTGGTAGGGAGGAAGCGAAGAAAACGTGGATACAGTAAAACCGTGTGGGCTATTTTTAGACTTGCTTCTGCTCAGCCCTGTATGGCATCTGCAGATTGTTCTGTCTGTTACCACCAGTGCTCACAATTCATGACTTCAGACAGCTAATATTTTTTAAGAAAAAAGTGCAGGACTTAAAGGAAAAGTGTTCTAATGAACACTTGCATTGATCAGGAGCTGTCAAGCTCCATCGAAGAACACAAAAGAACATAAAAAGTACTGTCAAGTATCAGAGTAGCATGGGCTACATTTGTGTGCACTTTTAAAGTAACATAATAGCTTTGTGTGACAAAAAGACTGAAATTAGCATTTATTAAAAGTCATTATTCACTGATAATCTTCCCCTTTGTCTCATCTCATTTATGGTTTATTGCCATGTTTGTGTGGGAAGAGAAGATGCTTATACAGTGCTGCTTGAAAGTTTGTGAACCCTCCAGACATGATCAGGTTTTTGCGTAAAAAACAAAAATAGAATAACCTAATCAAATGTACATTCAAAACCCAATTTGTGAAGCAGACTTCCAAATTGTAACAAAGAGGCTGAGGCTTGTGGATCCATGTGCAGTATCTTTAATCGTGGTCAAACAGGCTAGGGTCAAATACACCGGTAAACTGAGCAATAGAGAATAACCAAGGCAGAAATGTGAAACAGGCAATGATCAGGGCTGGCAGCAAACAATCAGTCCAAACAACAATATCCAAAAACAGTAATCAAGGCAGGCGGCAAACAATCAAACAACAATAATTAATCCAGGGATCATACACAGAATAAACAAATGCAATGGGAAACCGCTCAGTAATATCGCCATGGCAAGACTTCGCAAAGAGTCATACAGATGGGTACGTTTAAATTGACTGGCTAATGAGGTCCAGGTGCACCAAACAGGAAGTTTGTCAGTCCCAGGTATGGGACCGAATCAGTATTCAGGCGACGATTCCCTCTGGTGGCACGGAGGAGGTAGCGCGGGAGTCTCCTCCGAAACACAAATAATGGACACAAACATATATATATTAACCCCTATATACAAAAGTAACCCCTTTTGTGTGTATATATATATATATATATATATATATTGTCACGGGTGAAGAATCACACGACGGCTGCGTCCTTTCCCCGGCCTTGCGGTGTTGTCCGGCGTCCGCCAGCTCGACCGCCTCCCCGAGGTCGCGGGCCGAGGCGGGGTCCTTCATCCGTCACAATATACACAAAAGGGGTTTTATATATATATATACAAAGGGGGTATATATATATATACAAAAGGGGTTACTCTCACAAAAAATGGATGGATAGAGTTGGAATCTTATGGAGATGGTCTTATAGCCTTCCTCAGACTGATGGGCTGTCACCACCTTCTTCCTGATGTCCTCGGATATCTCCTTTTCCTCTTGGTATTGTTTGACTCCTTGGCACAACAGTGGTTTGGTTGGTTTCCTCTCTCTTTTAATCAGTGTTGCCTAACCACTTTACTAAGGATGTCTAATTTGATTGATCTTTCATGTATTTTTTCGGCTACTCAAAAAATTCCCTCCAAACAAACGTATGCAATTGATCAGCATACATCTAACATTTAATTTATAAAATGCAGGTAAAAGATAAAATCATGAAAAGAAAAAAAGAAAATCATGGTAAAACAACAGAAATCTCTGAACAGCTCAAGGGGTTCACAAACTTTCAAGCTGCACTGTATATAAAAAACATAAAAGCTAACAGAAAAAGGAGGCTGCACAAGGCCAGCAAGGTGCGATTATAAAGGCCATGTGTATGATGTAAGAAGCTAAAAATTCCCATTATGGTGTCATACACTTTCTCCTCTCGCTCTCTTTCTGCTCCTTTGATTCCTATTACCTGCTGTTTCCATTGCAGGGTTTAATTTATAATTGATTTAAAAGGCGGCCATACATAATTCATTACTGTTTTCTAATGAGGCCTAAAAGACATTGACAGATCCAGTTGAGTATTATTTTTCTACAGGCACACAGTTAATTGACACTCCCAATGAATATCAGCTGAGTCTGGACCCCGTTTCATTATTGATAGGAATTGATTAACTTTGATATCGACACCCACAGACAAGTGTGTGAAGGCAACTGTGCCATAACAGAGTGCTGCATTATTGTGGTCAAACCTAATCTCGTCTCTGCTTTTTTCTTTTACTCTCTCTCTCTCTCTCTCTCTCTGGACAAGAATACCCTTCATTAAGAGGCTCTTTGGATTTTCCCTGCTTATAAAAGCCATTACGGCCCCAACACGAGACATTAAAACAAACGTGTCACCCATTAAAGGTCATACAACATGCAGCTCTGTGATGTCCGCAAAGAACAGTCCATTGATTCCCCTCATGTCTTTAATTCAGAAATCAGGGCAGGAATGTACATTAAATGGCGTGAAATATGTTACAATCATCTTTATTAAAACATAGTTTTAGTTAAAAAAGATTTACCGGAGCAAATTACATTATTAAATAACTTAAGATAATTAAATAAAATTATCTTGATTTATGACTTGAAAAAAGGTCTCTGATACAGAATGAATTTATATTAATTTATATTATGAGGTTTCTGCACAGTGAGGAAAATCTCTGCCTTTAGTTCTATGAATCAGGGAATCTGCCACTCCTGTGCATGCACATTTACTCAAACTACTTGTGCAGATCTGTCTTATCTTAATAGTGAGCAACACAGCATAGACTGTTTTGTAAATCTGTCACAATGTAATGCAGGCTGTGCATTGGAATGGTTCTCATGAGAGACACCACTGCCTCTGAAAAGTCATTAGTACACACGTGACATTAAAAGTTCTGTAGTTCTGCTCTAGTTACTGCATGTGATGTCCATAAAGGACAGTCCATTGATTTTACTTCTTACTCTGGGAAATGGTTGTTTTTGAAAGTTCAGCGCAAATTATATTTGACCCAAAAAAAACAGCAACTCCTGAGAGTGTTGTGAGTGTTTCACCTGCAAAGAGGGCATTTACATAGAAGTCTCAACAGCACAGTGGCAAAAATTGCCTGTTTAATTGGAATAATTAGATATAGGGTAGAAAAACTAAATTATAATGTAATAATAATAATTGGACCTCTGGAAAAATATAAAGATAAAACTGTATAATTGTAACAAAGACGCGGAGGCATGAGGATCCATGCGTAAACCACGGTCCGGGGTTTAAATAGCCCCACTAATGAGGATCAGGTGGAAAACAGGAAGTAATCATTACAAGGTACGTGGGCACATGGGAGTTGTAGTAGAATAAGTTTTAGTACTCTGGCGAGGGCTCCCTCTGGTGACACGGAGGAGGCGGAAGCGGTGGCCTTCTCCCTAACAATAATATGTTCTGTTTACATTCTAAACCGTTTTCGTTCTTAATTAAATTGTACTTACTGGTCTCACGCAGCCTGCGTCTCTCTGTGTGCAACACTAATATACGTGTGGGTGTGCATTCTGTGCCAGTGTAATCTAGTGCGTTCACACATTGGCCAGCAGGACCACAGAGGCTGGCATCTCAAAACTGTTTTTATGCCAAGTAGTAAACCATTTAGGTAAACAAGCAAAGTATATTTTACTATTTGTGTACAAAAAAACAGAAATGGATAGACAGTCACTAGCCTCAAATTTCACTTATTATTATTAAGTATTCTTGTCACAGTACTTTGCACAAGTACACAAGAGTTTATTCAAAATATGTCTAGAAAAGTGTTTATAAGAGTGTTTATATGGGTGATGTTTCAGTTAGTTCTGTTTCATAGCTTCGATTTTCCTAGAATTGTAAACGTGGACGTTAAATATAGGAATAATATATATAGTAGACCTATATTATATACATTTATGACATTCTCACAAATGCATGCAGTTTCCATCTGTGACGTCATTCTCGCTGTATCAGCCTTATAGCTTTGTGTTTTATCCTGTCCTAATGATCTACAGTTCCATCTCATTTCCACAGATCATTAGAATAGCTTCCATATTCCAGGAATGATTGTGGTTGTCTGTGCGCCATTATTAGTAGTAATTTATTTCTTTTTGTGGATGATAATGTCCTCTGATATGTCACTCAGCTATGTCTCAGTTCTAAGCCTGATCCATAATTGTTGCCTGTACTGCCCTGCCATGCAGGTCGACTGGCATTAAGGAACGTTAATTGAATTGAGGAGACCAAACACCTGGTATTCCATTTGGTCTGCATGTTAATTAAGGGGCTTAATTAAGTTGTCTGTGGTATCCGCTGGACTAATTACAAATTTGAGTTGCCTGCTTTGCATGACAGCATGGACACAAACACAAATAAATAATATACTGGAGAATATATATATATATATGTATATATGTACTTGACTTTGGAGCAGGGGAGGAAGGTCCGGTGAGTAACATTTTCTTCTTTTACATACAGTGGACCGCTGTGTGTGTGTGTGTGCGCCATTTGCCTGGGGAAGTGATGGCAGCAGCATACACTGTGGGACAATGACAATTTGTGAGTGTGATGCTCTGGGAAATGAGTCCAGCCATTCATGTGGATGTAAATTAAAATTTTTATTTAACATTTAGATGTAATCATTTAGCAGATGATTTTGTTCAAAGCGACAAATGAGGAGAACATTTAAAGCAATTAAATAAAAGAGCAAACAATGTGTTAGTGCTACCTATCTAAACATGTTGGAGACAGTTTTGTGTCCTGGTGGAAGTGGTCTCTTATAGCCGGATAATGCACCTTGCCACACATATTGTTCAGGAATGGTTTGAAGTACATAATGAAAAGTTCAAGGTAATAAGGCCTCCAATTTCCCCAGATCTCAATCCAATTGAGCATCTGTTGGATGTGCTGAACCAACAAGTTCAATCCCTGGTGGCTTCACCTTACAACCTACAGAACATAAAAAAGATCTGCTACTAATGCCTTGGTGCCAGATACCACAAGCCACCTTCAGGGGTCTTGTAGGGTTCATGCCTTGGGGGGTCAGCAATGTTTTGGCAGCATGTGGAGAACCAGCAACATATTAAGCAGGTGGTCAGGTTTTGGATTATTAGTGTACAAACAGGTATAACAACAATGACAAAACACAAGAACCTAATACATCAAATAACCCAGTGACTTGCCATATGTAAATGTTTGAGCAACATTAAGATTTGAAAGTTACAGTGGTGGTGATGATTTTCAGCAATTAAATATTTTAATTAAAGTATGTGGAACGGCATGTGTTCCCATTCACTTATATTATATGGAAAAGAGCACATATGGGTCTTTATCAGTAATGAGAGACAGACAAAGCAAAAATCTGAGAAAAAGAGAGTTAGGGAAAGTGAAGCATGTTGGCAGGTTATAATGAGTGGTAGGAATGGGATGGGAGTGGAAAGGAATAAAGAAGAGATCATAATACAGATGAGAACAAAATGGACAGTGAATAAAGATCAGTCACAGTGACAGACGTAAAGACTTTGAGCCAGACAGACATGATGGATAAATTATGTCCTGAAAGAGAGATGAAGATCTTGGCATAGTACTGTTCTGAATGGTCATGGTCTCTCACCAGTGGTCTGGAAACACAATCTGTCGACATAATCTTTTTACCTCTTCTCGTCATTGGAAACCCGTAAACATGCTGAAAGATGCACAAAGATGCAAACATGCTCACTTATGCACAGTTATGCAAGATATCGCTGGGGAACGCTCTAAAGCTCTTCCACTGTTCATTGACAATTTCTACAAGAACGGCACACACACAAGTGCACGTACACATGCGTGCTCACACATTAAAAAGAAAGCTGATGGCTGCTCTCTGCCCTGGCTGCAGTGTGTGATTATCATAATCAGCGATGCGGGTCGTAACTATCTGAAATATGAGAGGTAGCTGATGTGCAGAGGACACAGACACACTTATAAATCTGCAGGATTAGAATAACAACAGCCAGAGACTCAGTAATTATACTGATCAACCATCCTATTAACACTAATTACACCCACGTGGGCCAAACCCTGTGTGCCTCCTCAAATAACTTGGCCAAGGTGTGTGTGTCTATGTATGTGTTTGTATACTTACTTGATTAAAGTGTGTGTGACAGTGTGTGGGGGGGATTTCTCCTGACAGAGGGCACTCTGTGTCTTTGATGATGTGATAAAAGGCCCCACTTATCTAACTGTTGGATTGGATGAAAATAATTGTCAATTTAATTTTCGTTCTCCAGCACAGCTGTATAGTAATGCATGTGGGCCTGCGCATACACTGTGTGTGTTTTTCGCCTAAACATACACAACATTGTCTATTGTGATAGCATTTCTTGCTTCTGTAAACACACCTTGTCTGGCTCTTACACATCCTATCTAATTAGATGACAGACTTCTGTCTTTACGGCATTTAGATAACCTCAGGAATTAGCATATTATTAAAGTGACAAATGGAATTCGCATTTCATTTGCATAACTCTTGAGCGGTTTAATGCGGCCCTCAGCATAGACATGCTTATCAGAAATATACGGGGGTTGGACAATGAAACTGAAACACTGGCCAATTTAGTGTTGGAGGTTTCATGGCTAAATTTGACCAGCCTGGTGGCCAATCTTCATTGATTGCACATTCCACCAGTAAGAGCAGTGTGAAGGTTTAATTAGCAGAGTAATAGCACAGTTTTGCTTAAAATATTGCAATGCACACAATATTATGGGTGACATATCAGAATTAAAAAAGACAAATTGTTGGTGCACGTCTCGCTGGCGCAACTGTGACTAAGACAGCAAGTCTTTGTGATGTATCAAGAGCCACGGTATCCAGGGTAATGTCA